>JAGXCT010035631.1:0-29710 GCA_022495035.1 Philopotamus ludificatus | reverse complement strand
AGGAGGAGTTTCTGCACGGCTTCGATGGTTACCGTCTCTCCTCCTAGGCTTTTTCAAGGATCTCTGAAGAGTGGACAGTATCAAAAGGTGTGCTCTACGCTTCTCCATATTCGTGGCACTAGGGGCAGTCTCTTTCCCGATTCCCTGAAGGTACTATCCAAAGCATCCGTGCCCGATTAGAAGCTGGCAGAGGTGGAGTCCTATATTTAAGCGTTTTTTTGAGCCAGGATTAGATCGATGAGATCAGTTTTTGGATCCATTTCCTGCGATCCTGATTTTTTTCCATTAAGCGAAGGTGTACTTGAGTCCGGTTCGTGCTTTGAGTGTTCGTAAAGGCTTTTACGCTAACCTAAAGTAAAGTCTACCTAAATAAACCTAAACCAACTAAACATTTTTCGGTAATTTACACTAATATTTTTTTTTAATTTGGTTTTACTGTATAACGAATTGATTTAAAATTGTCAGGTATACCAGTGTTCCTTAACCAATGATCTACAAATCGTTACTGGTCCACGTAATTTTTAATCCAGCGTGTTTTAAATATTTTCTGACTAAAAAATTAATTTATTTTTAAAAATTAGGTAAAAAAAAAAATAAGGATTATTTTCAAAATAAAAGCGTCTTGCTGTTATTTTAGCCAATATATATCATTTTATTCAGTTATTACATATTTTATACCGTCGTAAATTTTTAGAAACACGATATTTTATTACTAATTAGATTTTGGTCGTTTTTTTTTTTAATTCCATGTCCATATTTCGTGCAAAATTGTGCGCAGTAGTAAAATTTTTGACATTATCAGTACGTTTTTGCTTATTTGCATGATGTATCAGGGAATATATGTACAGTGTTTAGTATTAACATAAAAATTTATATGTATATTTTAGCATTAAGAAGGCCAGGCCGGCAACTCTCGCGTTAATTTCCAACAGATAGAGTCGGCCGTTGGACCGTGAAGCGGCCATAAAATCGCTCCGACGCCCGACCCCCTTCACTTTCTCCATATTTTTTTCGGCTGCCTCTCCGGCAGCCTTCCCACCACCTTTCCCCATGCAAAAGGGCATCTCTCACTCGAATCAGCCGCTGTAAAAAAAATCACATATTTTTATTTTTCTTCCGTAAAATTGCCCCTGATTTATTCGGTAAGGAAAGCTAACCGCTCGTGGAACTCCCGACGCCACTTACGCCGAATCAATGGGGATCAATTGAATATATTTTTATTGTTGTCGGGGTTTAATACCACTTTTCGTCGGCGGCGTCGAGTGTTGTTTTGTAAATATTGTATCTAGCCATATCTGACGTTGATAAGTGTCCGAGAAGATTTGTTCTTGGATTTCATGGAGAGGGCGATGGGGAAGAAAAGAGGTTTACGCACGAATCTGATACGGAATTAACCTTTTAGCCCACTCGTTATAATTGATGATGTTCGAAAATATATGACATATAGTGGTGGTACCGATATACGTCAACTTTGAAATAAGTACAACTTGAAATACTGATGCGAAATTCTTATAAAATCGGTACAGCTTCTTGCCTATGCGGACAGCATAGACATTTGTAGTCAGATCTCGAGCGGCTCTCAATAATGAGATAGGCAATTGGCATGGAACTGAAGATCAACGAGGCCAAGCCAAATATACATTCCCATATGCCAAGGACGAATCCCTAATTATAATGAAACCAATTTTAAAGCACAAAGAAGAACCATTCTAGGAAACCGGTGCTACTTTGAACTTCAACAGCATTTACCATCGAGGTTCCTCAAAAGAAGACTAAAATCAAGCTCTTAGTCTGAATGTTGGGCTTTGATAACTCAAAATTAACTGGATATCCTGGATTCTTAGATATTTTATATCGTATTCGACAACAGTGAACGGCGTATCCTAAGCAACGAGGAGCTGTGTAGTCACGTGGCAAGGATGTGGGACAGTCATACGCCGAGAAGTCTTATAATTAAGCCTTCCTGTCCTCGGAGGAAAAGAAGACCAAGGCTTATGTTGTTGGACTGTGTACAGAGGGACACTGCATCATTGAAACTTACCGCAAGATGAAACGACGTGGCCGGATTAAATGGAGAAGGGTCCTGAATTAACCTTTAGAGATTAAAAAAAAATCTGCTTATTTATTCATATTTCTCATTGCAGAAAGCCTGGCTGAAAGTTTTTTACAGAACGCATTTTACGTGGCCAGGTGCAGACTGAAAGGCACTTTAAGTCTGTAGTGTTCGGATTGGAGGATATTATCTCTTTATCATATCATCTAACAGATTCATGGCTCTGGATATGAATGACGGTGATGTGAAGAAGCTATTGAAAGGGCTCATAGAAGATCTGACCACTCTGAAGCTGCAGAAAATTGAGAAGGAAGAGTACAAGGCTACAACATATACACTCTCTTAGGCTCGGCTGAATGGATTGATGGAAAAACTCATTTCCGAAAGGTCACATTTTGGAAACATCCCGAATAGTTTTTTAGCCAAATACAAAATCTGTTTAAAATAGGTACAAGAAGAGAAAAGAGAACATTAGATATTCTTAGCTATTTAAAATTAAGCATGAATAAAACGTCCATATGGCCATATTGTGTGGTGCACACAGGCGCCGGAAGAGCAGGGAAAGCAGCCATGAGAAGAAATTGTTCTTTATAAAATGTTTCTTTTATTGTAGTGTCCCAGTTAAAGTTCTGCATACAGAGATCGGACACTGTCGGCGTGCCACTGACGCTAGCGACGTCGTTCTTAAGGTACCCTAGACCTCTATGTACAAACGTTTTGGTACTTAATGAATTAACTAACACAAAAGAAAACAGAGTTTCGACGGGCGTGTTGAACCGATGGCCAGATTGTGCGGCGCACACAGGTGCCGGACACTTTCTATTCGATATGCTATTTTTGTTATATCGCATAAGAAACGATAGCCTGATGAAGCTCGTCGCTCATGGTGAAGTACAAGGACACAGAGGACCCCACTGCAGCTGCGATAGAGATGTAGTATCCAGAGGATCTTGAGGAGCGTAAATCAAGAGTATACGGGTCAAGAAGATGTATAAAAAAAGCGATTTAACACTTTTAATCGTCCAATACAACGCTTTGCTTTATCGTTTGGCGGAGTGCTGATCCGATTGTTCCGGTGCAGACACGGCACTTTCATCTGGACCGCACACAGCGCGTAAACTATCCTTGTAAACGCTGTTAAATGGCTCGTTATTGGTTGGCACTGCCAAAAAAATTTAGTTTTTCGCCCACCCTCCGTTGTCTTGGTCTGTATTTTCGGAATTAATGAATCGTATCGGACAATTTGGGCCACCATTTGCATTCCGGCAGTAAATTCTGTCCCGGTAGGGGGAGGGGGGGTTGGCTCCACTTTGACACTGGTGCATGCGCCCGCTTCCACGGGACCATTATTATTTAATACACAATTTATTTGGGTAGGTAGTCCCCGCTTTGTCTGAAGGAGTCTTTGCGAGCACGGTGGGACTTTGCAATTGCAGACGCCGCTCTGTCGTCACTTAAATAAAGATTTTGTAAGTGAAATTCCTTTTTGCGAGGACGCCGAGGACAAATTCCACCTTAATTACGTCGGCCGCTGTCACACAATGGCGTCGCGACGCCCGGCCGCATCGCCGCTACAATGCGTTTGCATTGTGCAGTAATTGAGCCTTATATTTAGCTTTCATCCGCAGTTACGTAAATCAACATCAGTGTATGAAGTTAGTCATTATTTCATCAACTCACAGTTACAAAGATCCTTTGTTATTAAATATAATGAAAGGAATTCTGCATTCGAATGAGATTTAAACTTAAATCGGAATCCTGATTAAATACGTGTATTTTTATTTTATTTATTTAAAAGCAAAGAAGCACAACTCGAGACGTGGATTATTAGTTCCTAATTAAAACGTAGAAGAGAGTTCAAAATTAATATTAAAAGTGTGCTCTCCGCAAATAGCTTTGTTCCAGTGTTCTATTTGATTAAAAAATATGCAGAATTATAATCTCAATTGTTATAATTTAAATATAATTTATTTATTTAGTTCTAGTTCTAGATTTGTTACCACTGCGTTACATGATCCTTAATTAGTGAGCATAATATAAATTATGGATAGCGTTTTTGGATATTTTGGAAACTAATAGCGCAGATGAAAAAAAATACAAGGACGACGTTTAGACAATATTGATAAAATAAAGATGTATGATTGATCATTTATTTATTGAATCATCCGTGAATTTTTTAGCTCTTGTTGAATTTTCCGAGCGATGTAGCAATTCGAAGGCTTTCGATGTTTGATTAATATTATAACTAGTAAGGCATAGTGTTGATCTAATTGAGTGCAAGTAGAGACTATTAGATCTCAATAAAAAAGGATATTTATTTATCAGTTATCAAAAGATGCTGTTGAAGATTTATTTAAAATAAAAGAGGTCAAAATTTGATGTAGTGATCAATAGGAATCTTTTTAATAAGTATTATAGTAAAAGATTAGGATGTTTTGTTATTCGAGTCGCTCTTCTATAACGACGAAATCAGGAACACGTTGTAGAAAATTCGCGTTATAGAAAAACAAAGGCATTCATACAAATTTTGCAAAGAGAGATTATTTATATTATTTTGTAGATGAAAAAAAATAAATAAATCGATCCGAAAGGGGTATCTCAGATATTCCAAGCATTTCAAGTCAAGATATTGATGAATTCTTCATGGATTATTCTAAGAACAAAATGGTTTTTCATTTGGATTTTTTAAATCATCATTATGACGCGTAAATTACTACTAATTTTTCAATCTCATTCAGTATGTTGTACCGGATGCGAGCGAGAAAAAACATCGCGCGCGTAATAATACAACAGCGAATATCGTTGTTTTAATTTTTTATCGCAATTGCAGACAATAAAGGACAATGATTATTCTTTAAACTTTTTTAGACAAATACAAACATTTAGAATTTATATTAAATGAGTTATTCGATAAAAATCAAAAACTTGGGATACACAATATACCCCAAATTCCGTTCTAAGAAGGAGAGGTATAGAGGGACTGTCGAAATTTGGGGAGCGTTATATTTTACTGTATTTTAATAAAATATTCCCTATATTTTTATACAATAATTTTTTATTTGTTAATTATCTTTTTGTTATCTAATTAGAAAAAATATTAGATTTTTTGAAGCAATAAATAAATCAATTGTTGCAAGGATCCAAAAAGATGAAAGTCGCTAAGGGCAATATTTGGAGAATATGGTGGGTGAAAAAAAGTTTCCAAGAAAATCTATTTTTTTAAGCCTCTTTAAAACGATCTAGCTGCATTATCTGCATATAGTTTAATAGTAAATAGTGAATCACGCCCTTTATATCCCATTAAATATATAACATTATCTTCTTAGGGTGTAATTCTGTTCTTGGGGTAAGAGTTGGGGTTGATTGGCGCTCAAACACTGCCTCTTGCATTTTGTGTGAAACAACGCGTTTCAAAAATTTAGTCTGTTTTTTAAATATTATCAGTCAGTTATTTAAAATGTTATTAGTCAGTTTTTAATTTTATTTTAAATAAAGGTTAGAAAAATGCACAAATGTTAAATAAACTGTATAGCAATTTCTTGGACAATCTCATAAGAATGAGTTGAACAATTTTCATGTGAGGTCTATGCCGTCGTGGCGAATTTCAGGCGCCCGGGGAAATATTAGATGTTGGAGGGGCTGCGATTTTTGCGGTCAACAAAGGAGATTGACGAGGAAATGTAGAATTTGCCTAGAGGCACTTCCATTATTGGCAAAGTTAGAATCAACTAGAGACCGGTTTCGGAATGACATTGCAAAGCGGGCTATCTCTGGATCTTCCCCTGCTCCCATACGTGACGGTACATATGTCCTAATACACTTTGCGCGCATTCGTTCAACTAAAAGCTGCCGACGATTCCAAAACCGCAAACATCCAAAGTTGTTTCCAAAATAGCAGAGTACGGAGTCGTGGAGATTGGCGTTGGTTTGGTCGTTGGTAGCTGGCGAGGATCGCGGCATCCGATTTTCGCTGCGCAAATTTATCACTTTCTCTAAAGAAATATGGGATGCTATAAAAAGCTATTTTATGGCTGTGAACAATCACGTGGGAATTTTTCACCGTGTCCGATATGTCTCAGCGTTGACATAGATTGAAAATGCCGGATATGACATACGGGGAATTACCATATATTTCCCCTTCGATAAGGTGTCTGACAGTGTATAGAGTGTCGAGGAAATTTGTAATAGATAACGCAGACATGTGTGACACTGATATGGGAAATATTTTCAAAAAAGGAAAACTAAATCATAGAGAAAAAATGTTAAATCGAAAACTAATCTCGTCTACTTATTATTCCTCGAAATAGACATAATAAGATATACATAAACCGTTACTATTTAAAGAATAAAAGTATATTAATAAAATACAAAGAAGCCATTGTTCTTCAAATATATCTCATTTAATTTTTTCTTCAAATATATCTCATTTGCAAAAAAAAACATTTTCACGATAATATTGTATGCTTCAAATACTTACAATAATTCATAAGGATATTATACAACATTGACAGTAAGATTTAAAACATAAAATAACTTTATAACGCTTTAAAAAAAATACCTTTCTTACGGAAAGTATGGCATAGAACGTTTGCGCGGGAAACAGTTCGCGCCAAAACTCAGTGACTATTTGCTTGCGTCACTACGTCACGCGACTCATATTACCATGTTTAAAAATGGGACAGTTTAAAACATATGTCTCTGTATGACGTAAGAAACTCACAGAAAATCCAGAATGACAATGCAAATTAAAGACCATAAAAAAAAAATCAATAAACACCTTATCTAACTACAGACAATTCTTCGTGAAACGTCCTAGGGCCATATTGGAAGAATGAGAAGATAAATATAAAACTTTCCAGCAAAATAAAAGGCTGGAATAGTGTAATCCAGAAGTATCAGTGATAGTGGTTACGGGAAGATAGTTTGTTCTTAGTAAATTCATTTTTGTTCAAATTATGCGTTACAAATGGTCTTTTATTTCTCTTATGTCTTTTATACATATTTTTTTAAGCAGACTATGAAAGAAAACCCTTAACCTAATTAATTTAATAATAAAAACTAGTTAAAATTCATTCAAAACTAGGAATAAATTCGTCAATCCCAAAAAAACAAATAGAATTAAGATTCGAAAAAGGCGCTCCAACAAAATAAATACTTATCTACTCAACGACAGATTTACTCTCACTGATAATATACTAAATAAATGTTTTGAGAAATTTATATGGTACTAGAGAATCGTCTCTGGGTCTTATATATCTCCGCGCCCCTTAACAACTTGTAAAAGGATAAAATGTCGGAGAGCGCTCTCTGCGGTTACATGTTTGCAATGCATATGGCCATTTTTTTAATCTCACAGCATACTTAAGTCAGAATACATATTGTAAGATCACTTTTTGGTAAAAAAAATAAAAAAAAGGTGCCACGAATATGGACGACAACCCAGATATTGGGTTTAAAAATAAAGAAATGTCCACAATCTTGTTATAAAGAGTACAATACTTAGTATTCGAAGTCGAATACACTTTTTGGCCATTTGAAAGGTTCGTCCTAAATAGGATCTATCTAATGCAGATGAAAATACACCTATAATAGAAGGCATTGGGTTACCTTTTCTGATATCGGTACAATCGTGGCTCCCCTGTTAACTTAAAAGAGATGAAATGCCGGAGGATGCCAACAGCATTCACGCCAATTGACCTCTTTATTCGAATCTTTTACATCCCACGCTTAGGAACATGTTTTTATTATTTCGTACGAATGTATTTAGTCGGTACAATGCGAGGATTACACACGTGGTTACCTCCGTGTTTTGAGAAGCCCTGACTGGGATTTTCTATCAGGAGTAAACGCCGGGTGTGCCAACAATTACCCAAGATAGTGACTTGGGAGCCCGAGGGCGCAGATGCGCGCATTGTTCTAGGGGATGAACAGGAGGGGGCGGGCGTAGAGTGAGGGCACAAGGGCGCCGCGACTATTTGCGGCAAACGGCACCCCGGCCATTAGGGTCATTATATACGTATAAAAACTTAATAGTAATGGAAATAAGATCCCCAGATACCGGAGACGTTTGGGCACGAGATAATGTCGTCACTCTGTTTAACCGAACCCGCCCCCCACCCACTCCACGCCTGTTTTATCGCCCAAAAAAGCAAACGTTTAACGAGCATGGGCACTCGGGCCCCGCTATCAGCTGAGGCTAAATTGCATTCGCTGACGGCGTTCCTCTTTATGCCTATGTATATTATTGAAATTGAGGTAAAAACGGTGGAACATCTTTTGTAGATGAGAGCGCAAGTTATCGATCACGCTCGTATGAGGATACGAATCCCATTCAGACAAACTCCATCATTTATGAGGTGAAGACGTTAACTAATGAAGCCCCTTGAATGACGGAGCGCCGGAGAAAGATTAGACTTGAATGGCGTCCTAATTCGTCATAGGCCGCGATACTAATTGGGTGATGTTAATTCTTGATGTATGATCAACGAGCCGCTAATGGATGAGCGAGAGGGTCAAACGTTCGCTAATTAATTTTAATTTTCCTCCTCGTGCCCCATTGCGAACGGTCGCATTCTCATTGTTTCCAAATGTCGCCGGGTATAAATTCCGGGGGCATTATACCTAGAAAATTTTTATGCCCTCCGAGCGGCCATTATCCGAGAATGTAACGGAGACATTTGGCGAGGGAATCAATTGTCGTCCGAGTAAAAAAAAATGCTCAAGCATTTCTGGATGCCATAAGAAGGAAAAGGTACCAGACGATTGTTTGGAATTATATCCCCCGCCGCCGTCGTCCTACCTCCGCGGTACCGGATTTCTTAAATAGCCGAATTCTGTCGGCGGCACCCTATACAGGGTGAATAAAAAACACGGCCCAGCCGTTTGAATCCGGGGTGGGTGGCGCGTGGGGGGGGGGGGGCCGGCCCGGGGGGTGGATTTTGAGAGACGTGACTTGTGATTTAGTAGATTCTCTCTCGGCAAAACGGTACATTTGCCATACAAAAATCCGCACAAATGGTTCAAATATTCAAAACCGGCATAGACACACTCGCCTCCGCCGCGGCGTCGGGGTGGGAGCGGGGGTAGATCCGCCGGAGAGGCAATTCGACGGCGAAAGTTAAGACGTTAAACACGCGCGAGATTGTTCAGAGTAGTACGTATTATCAGATAGCTTAACTCGACATGTCGCTTTTTTTCAGCGCTGCCTTATCCCGGAGTGAAATACGTGTATAGCGTTTCGTGTACGCATTTTTTTTATTAGTTGAGCTAGCGTCCGAACGCGGCTTACGCAACTGTAAACGAGAATCGATACACAGAGATCTACTCCAGTATTTAGAAAAGCTCAGATACAATAGAACAAGGATTTTCGAGGAACAATGATGAAGATTACTCTCATCTAACGTCAATACATCTAAAGCCTCGTACTTGATACATATTTTTTTGTGAAATGAAGGTCCTTTGCCTCTACACCACCCTTCTATCGACCAGCATCACTTTAAATTCCCTTAAAGGTAAGTAAGTAGAGCAGATACTGCAATATAAAATCATGGGCGCATCCATATGGTCAGATTGTGCGGCGCACACAGGGGCCATACAATTAAGGCTACTAAACGTTTCAACATATAATGAAGAAACAGGGCTATTAACTGAAGTTCGTGTTACTCACAATATTATATTAGGAGGACAAGGATTTCTTAATGTTTTAAAACTAGTTTAAGTTAGTCTGTATCTATAAGCGTATCCATTATTTTTTTATTAATGGTAGAATGCCTAAGCCGACGACGACGTATATGCAAACATGGCTACGGTAGCCATTAACTAAACTTATTGAGAGGTTCTAAAAGTCAACATATGACTAATTCTGTAATATAAGAGTAATATAAGTTTGAACAGTCCTCCGTTCCCTAGAACGGAGGACTGTTCCAACAGTCGGATTTAACAGTCGGATTTTGAAGAAGAAAAATTATAATATCTATTTGATTCGGATCGACTTCAAACCATTGATAAATCAAGCCAGAAATGTAAAGTCAATTGAAGAGACTCTATCTGAGTTTGAGAGTAAGTAAAACTACAAAAAGACAATTTCACACCCCTATGCAGCAAAAATGACCCACGAAACAATCATCATATCTTACTCCATTCGATTACCATTTTATCAATTTATTGAGCACTTCTTTGAATTTGAACCACGCTTAAAGAAAATTTAATCAAAATCTTAACCTAAAACCACAAACTTTTTACAGATGAGATATTCAAAATTTACAAAATTGACAGAAAGAGTTAGAGAATATAACAAAAAATATATTTAAATTTAGGATTAGGTAGATTAGGTTCATCAGACTTTGCCAGCAGCTTTGTGCATCCTTCGACCGTCGTATAGCGCTGATACATATAGAAGACGCCCTATAGAAGACTACGCAATCATACAGAATTAGGTTTGTTAATTGTATTTTGTAAACTCTAACTTAGAATATGTAATTTTACCTCGGAAATCAAGCATTTTTTAGTAAATGGCTCAAAATCGAACACTATAGAAGGGGTTTTTTGTCACATAGTCTTATATTAGGGAGCGCTATAAAAGGGTTGACTGTATTTTTCAATGTTTAGGAAGCATAATTTAATCACTTAATGTAAAAATTAATTAAAATTGGTATTGCTACTTCACTTTCTTCTTTTATTAGCTTATTCTGATATTACAGAAGTTGTCTTATAGCTGATTAAAAGGTATAACTTGCTATCATCTGTTGGTTATTAGTCATTAGGATATGTACCGAAGAAGTGAAGATTATTTAAAGAAATAGTTTCTACGAATAACATTTCCGGAGAGTTGATCTTGATGAAACGTCTAGAAATCCATCAGTCAATAAAGTTTTATCTCCCGTCTATGCTAAAAACCCGTTTCCAGGATCAAGGGGGTCCATATGGTCAGATTGTGCGGCGCACACAGGTGCTGGATTATTATGGCGCCAATAAAGAGAGGGAGTTCAAAATATAAAATGCCTAAATATCTTCTTCAATGATATCAAATATAACCCCATTTCGGTGAATTCATCTTCAGGATATTTTACTTGGAGTCTTCATTTTGTTAAAGCTATGTATATACATCATAGAGCTGACGATAAGAATTTTAGAATAAACAACAAAACGATCGTCAATTACGGGCGTCGTTTCAGCAGTAGGATTAACATAGACCACAGCAAGTAATAGGCTCATCTGAATGGCTCCATTGAAAAAATACGTCCTCAAGTGTGTGATACATGGAGTGAATGAATAAGAAGAGCGATTGAATAGCTAACTCTCCCAGATAGTTTATTAATATATATTTTTTCAGACGGGAATTACCTGTAAAGTTGTTTGCTTCCACTCAATAATAATTATTTACCGGCGTTGCGCGAAGAATATGAATAGTCTGTTTTGATAACGGGTCCAAGTTGGGAACATGTCTCCGGTCCTTTTTCCAGAGATGCCCCCAATTTATTTGCCAACGGTTCCGGGGTCTGAAACTTGTTCTACATTACACGTACGATTCTCATTTGTTATCGACCTTCTTTCATATCTGGGAGCCAAACACTTTCTACAAAGTTCGCCCCCGTCGATTGAGACATCCACACAAGTTTATTCCCGGTGCCGGTGTCTAACAGACATTCCTCTGACATTTATATCTGCCACGGGATAAGGAGATACGTTCGGGATTGTATATGAAACCGTTTCCGGGAATGACGTCATTAAATTCCCGATAGAGCGCGCTTCCCCGTGTCGCGCGAGGGTATCAATTAACCCGATCGGGAGTAAGAGCATTTTTTTTATCTCGCGAAAATGACGCCGGAGGACTTTGACGATGCGCCGAAGCTTGGGCTTAATTTGCGCGACTTGAGGATTTCGACACAATAATTGAAACTCGGAAGCTGGGCCCGTATTCCAGTCAGGTACGACCAGTTACTACGCTGGTAACAGAGTTCCGCGTCGGGATTAAACGTCGCCTAATCTATTTGTTTTAATAAAGTACTGGTGGTAGGGTGGCGGGGTGAGCGGGGGTGCAGGGGGCGAGCGCTCAAAGAACAGGGCCGCAGCGGCACAATGGGGCGCCCACGCCGCACTTCCTGTCTGCAGAACAGATTTTATGAATAATTTCATCCCTTCCCATTGACAAAAATATTTATTTATGTTCCCCGGGGGTACAGAGAGAGGGGGAGGGTAATGTGTCTCCATACCGCCCTTCCCGGGAGCATAGCCGGCCCTGTACCCCCGACTGTCGTTAATGTTTCACGCGCTGCCGCATTCCTCCGGATGGAATAATAACATGGGATAACAATACATATTTACAGAGAAAAAAAATATCAACCGTATCGGAGGTCCCCATAAAAATATTTCATAAATAAATTATAAATAGACTGGGCGATTCAAGGGCGTCGAGACGCCATCGTCAAGGTAACACTCTCATACTGAAAAACTCGTCCTTCAACTCTGACCCTTCTCTCAATTTTATTTTATTTTATTTGCTTTGGGAAAAGGGTTTTTTGTTAAGACAATTCTAATATTAGACATACGCTACAAAGTATATATGCACAAAAAAATATATAAATCTAGGGGGTTTCTAGAATTAAAAATAAAAACAACGGACGATAAACAAAAGACCTGGCATGACAGACTAAAACCTGCTCAAGAGTTATAGTCTACACTCTGAATCTTAACAGCTAATTTTTTAGGTAATAAACCTTTTCTATCTAATGTTAAAAAATGCGTATTTATATTGCACGTATTTCAGCTTACTCAAAGAATGCTATAAAGATTTCTTGATTATAACAATAACGCTATGATGCATCGGCCTCCATATTCATCGGACATGACTACTAATACTTATTTCTATTCTCAAATATGAGCAAACCTATGAAAGTACGACGTTTTTCAACATTGATTAAAAAAATACAGAATCGTCCAAGGAGTTAAAAGTTCTCAAGTAAGTATTTATTTAAATAAGTACCTTCAGCAATTGCGCTATGAATAGTATTTAAAAAAAATATACGAATCGTTCACGTGCCATATGTTTGTCACAACTGTTTTATATCACTTACGAGATCCCTAAAAAATAATACTAATTATTAGAATGACGTATAATATACTCTCGATTATCTGTGTGCAGATTATCTGCGTACGAATTCAATTAATATATTTAAAAAATGTAAAGATTAAAAAAAGTGGCATTTATTATTCATCGTTAAAGTTAATCTGAAGGATTCACAATCACAATTCTGGCCTCAAGTTTAAGTCGGACGTGTCTTTGCTGTAGCTTGGCAGGTGGATAAAGCAAGAAATAAAAAATCTTCCTACTGATTATGACCCAGAAAGGAACATAGATGAATAGAAAGATTGGTTCGATGCTAAATTGGTTACAGAAGTAAGAGTTTTCTGATAAGTGGGAAGATGTCACAGAGAACAGTACTTTTAATAGACAATGCTCATTTTCGTATTAATAAAAGCATATAAAAAATAGACGACGATTTTATGTTTGCATTTTTTTTTACAATATTATACCACTAAATGTCACTTCTTTAATTTAAAGCTTTTATTAATTGATTAATTCTTTGATGAACCGACATTACCCTCTTGTCTCTCTTGAAAACATTTGTAGCGAAGATAACGACTTGATTAAATTCTAAAGAAATACGATACTAATGGCTATACAAAGAGTAACTCAGCCTTGGTACAAAATAAAGTTAGTAACACTCGTTCGACTGTGGAAGAAAATTTTACTAGATGTAGAAAAACATTCAAACGGTTTCAACGTATAAACGATTAAAATATTATTTAAAATCCAAGCCAAGAGAGAAAAATAATGGAAATTTAGGTTTTCTTCTTCTTTATGTGCCTTTTCCTTTTCCAGACGTAGATGACCTAGTTGTTCTTATCTTATCTCCATGCATGTGTCGATTTTTCAGAGTATTGTAGAGCCACGACAGTTTCTTTCTTACCAACCACCGTTTACATTCTATTTATTTTTCCCTCTAAGTAAAGAAGTAGAAATCAATCGCACAATAGGCAATAGAAAGATTTATTTCTAAGTGTTCAGTTAAAATTCTTGATCAAAATGAAGGGTATTTACCACTTTACCAGAAGAAATTGTATATATTGTGATATAGTGTTGAATATAGTGAAAAATAAAAAACGACAATTTAAAATAAAGAATTAACCTACTTGACTAAACGAAAATTGTGACTTTATACAAGGAAAATAAAAATTTGGAGAGCGCAGAAAAAAAAATGCTCTAGAAGATCGTCTTTAAAATAGGTTCTGCTTAACCCTCTGATTTAAAACTGCAGTGGATATAAGAACAGAGTTCATCGGAGATGGAAAAATCGAAGTCAGTGTCAACACCGTACGGAGAAGGCTCAGGGAAAGATGGTTTTATGGTAAAATCACTGACGTAAAACTACTTCTCCTGAAACTAATATATTCCAAAAGACTCCAATAGGCAAAAGTTTACGGAACCTGGAGAAAAATTATCTTATCATTCAGCGGCTTGACAGAAAATGCTTTAGACTAATAATGATTGGGCATCAAGCAGGAAAATTAGTTTCAGGATGATTTTCTTTCGATGTAATTGGAGATTTAGTATTCGTAGATGAAACAGTCAATGCAGAAGTTTATAAAATAATCATCAATGAAAAACTTGTTCCATTCTGCACAAAATAAATCTAATTTTTGTTCAGAAATGCAGAATAACTAGAGTATTATTAGAAAAAAAAATCCCAAATCTAACACAGCTAAATAATCAAGGGTATATTGTAATTTTCAGGGAATATTTTTTTTTTATGTTCTAACCTGAATTTAATTGATTAATAAATGCATAAAAGGAGTCTTGATAGTATTAAATACTTATGTTTTAATATTTTTAATACTATCCGTACTCATTTAACATTATTCATAATTGAGTTGTTGCTACCTACAAGCCGTGTCAGGTTTTAATCATTCGAGTTATTATCTATTTTACTTAATTAAGATAATTAACATATTGCAAAATTATTATGTAATATCATTCTGAGCGATATTCGGTGATAATTGTCAATTATTGTTTGGGTCGCGCGTCATTATCGCGGTTTTAATCTGTTTAATGACTTTCCAATCGGCGATCGGCCGTTTTTCGATATTGAAATATTCGGTCGGGAGCTGTCGACGTTTGTTTAACAGTTTTCATCCGACCGACCCTATTATTTAAATCATCCGTGTAGGCACATCGTGTTCATATTCATCAATAGTTTAACCACACGTATGGCGGAACGGATTTATTCAGAGCGAGCGAGAGTGCCGGGGAGGGTAGCCACCCCCCCCACACAGGGCAGAGGGCCGAGAGTGGGATAGAGTGCACAGTGGGTCGCAGTGTACCAAATAAATTCAAAGTTATACCAAACACGATTGTTGGCCATTTAAAATTCGCAACGGGTCCGCATTCATTGATATTCCGGCGATGGAGTTTCAAATTTTTTCTTCGCTCTTGTTCTTCCACAGATAACCAAAGATGCATTTTCTTTTGTGGATAGGGCACGGAGAGGTATGGGAGGGGCGAAAGGGAAAAAGGGGATTTGCCTATCTACAAATGGCGTGTTTTCCTCCACTTTGCAAAAGATATTTATCGGGAACGCTTTTTTTACTCGGCGTCGATTGTAATAAAGCTATGTAACATTTTATTACAGGGCGCGAGTGCCAAATTTGAATGAGTTATATACGGCGTGTTCTATAATATTAATAATAAAACATATTATTTCAGAAAAAAATAATCTTTGGACAATTTACTGAAAACGATTTTTTTCAGCATGGACAAACGAATACATTCACTCCTAATAATAAGTAATGAACGCTACTTTTTTTCGATTAAAACTTGAGGTCAATCAAAGCCATTAAAACTATTAAAAAAATAATGGCGAAATGCTGACAGCATGTAGATTTCAATTAAGGTTTTAAGGGATCAAATCAGTAAATAGAAATCTAAAAGATTCACATGAATCCGAACGACCCTTAAAATCTCTGGTCGAGTCGGATCTTCGATTAATCATCAAGGAATTATTGCAGAAGCTTAAATCTCTGAGGTCCTCTGTACAGTCACATTAGAAACCTTTTGATAAAACAATTAAGAGACATAAATGAATAAGAAGACACCGTACAAGACAAAGAACTCGACACTTTTTACAATAAATTGTAACTGTATGTAAAAATGAATCGTTTAAGACAACATAAGTAAAAAAAGCAATGGTTTTTATCCTAAAAAAATCCTGTTCCTATCCCTAAGCTTGGTTTTACACTCCAAAAAAATATTTTGTACATTTGATGGGATTTTAAAGGTATAATTCATTACGATTTTTATGTAAATGTTTACTGTCAACAATAGAATAGATTAAACGAAAAAATCACGATGATGGACGCCTTTATAAAGCAAGAATGTCACAAGAAAAAAATCAGGAGATAATCTGGAAGGTTCTGCCATATCCTTCATTTTTCCCAGACCTTTTTCTGTCAAATTATTTTCTCTTGCTGTCCATGGAGACGACTTTAGGAAAAAATGTTTTTGAAAATATTACAGATATCGATAAAAATCCCAAAAGGATTTTTTAAAATATACCAAATTATGCAGACAAAATATATATCATTCAAAATTTGTTGATGACGTATTTTGATTGACATTGGTAGCCATATTATATGCTTATTTTTATTAGTGGCTGAAGAAAAGGTTTTACATGCCATGGTGTATAAAAATATGCTTGAAATTAGCCTTGGTGTTCGCCGGATATGGCTCTCTATGATATCTTTTAATCATAAGATATGGAAAAAATAGTAAAGAACGACGTTTTGCCAACAACAGACAAAATTTCTACAAGAGATTAAATGTTATGTTCAATAATCTCTTTGAAGATTTAGAAAAATACTATTTATTCCACCAAACTTTGAATAAAACAAATCAATCTACTAAACAATGATACAGTCAGCCCTTCTACAACGAAGAAATTAGGATAACGTTATAGAAAATCCGCGTTATAGCAACCAAAAGTATAAAACATTGATATTTTTTTCATTCATGACATTCTTCAATGTCAATTTCACGTGTTATATTTTATTGTCAATCTAAGAGTATTGGTTTTTGAAGATGGTAAATAGTTTATTATAATGCTGGAAATTATGTTTTATAATAATATGTAAAATAAATATATTTAACATTGTTAGTTTTATTTCACTAGTTTCTGAAACATACCGTGTAAAAAAAAATCGCGTGTACGTTATCGATAATGGTATACGTGTCGATCAATAAAATACGCGGAAAAAAATAAGTACACCGACGTAACCTCGCATTTTATTTGGCGTCAATTATGTCTCGCTTTGAATGGGCGCCTTTTCCGCGAAATATTTTATCCGGCCGCGCGGGATTAGCGTCGCGACGCTTCCGGCAAAACGGGGGCCGCCCAATAAAATAAAATAAAAAAATACATAAAACAGGAAGAGAGGCGTAAATCAGGCGTGCAGTGCGACGTCTGTCAGCCGCAGACGCCTATAAAATTATCCGAATATTTGCATTGATTTATCAGGCGGCTCTCGCACTCTAATCCGGTTAGCGGCGTCGGCGTCGGCGGCGGCGCCGAGTGCATAGTTTATCATCATAGTTTAATCCGTTTACGGCTAAGTAAACAGGTGGGGCACAAGTTACCGACGGAGAGACGCCTAATCAAACAGACGTCGACGCCGACGACGCCTACGACTTCCGTGGGCGGTTCGCGAGCGTGAACCTCCTCTGTCTCGCAACATTTGACTAATTCTTCTACGCTAATATGTCTTAAATTCGGGAATAAGATTACAATAACGACGAAATAATATATTTAATGTAATTAGGCCTCGAAATTTATTAACACTCGAGATTAAAAATTAATCTGAGATACTATAACAAACTTTGATAATTAAATAATCGTATACCGACTGAGTTTAATATATATCTTGAGTATTTTCATAATTGCAAGAATTTATATATTTATTTAAAAATAATCTATAACCATTTTTATTAATAATATAATAGTCTTTGTTCAAAATTGCATGTTCTTTGTAAGGTCGTGTTTTTAGCAGACATAGTCTTCATAAGATGTTATGCATTTAATATTCATTGTATAAAAGCTTACATTGCATAAATATGACGTCGAAAATAATAAAAAAAAAATGTTTATAAATTCAATTTCATGAAATAAGGATTTTAAATTGTTTTTTACTATTTGCTGAAGTAATTAATTTTATCTGTAAATTTTTTATTGAAATTGAGATGAAAAATAAATATTACAATAATGTAGATAAATTATAAGCTCTTCTCTTTTTTATTTATTAAATTAAAATACTGTGAATATTCACCACAGCGACTAGTTAATTATTTATTAAAATACTAAGAATTTAACATTGATATCTGTAGATTTATTTATCTAAATTGGAATTATGTATAATTTTGGATTTAGTATTTTACGAGAAGCTTTTATTAATGTTTCTAATTTTCCTCAATAATTTTTCTTAATAAAAAAATTCTAGTAGTGGAATTATTTTTACTCTGTTTCAGAATTATAACATTTTTTATGAAATTACATATTTAATTGATCCTATATATTTTTTTAAGGATAATTTAAACACAATATGATATTTCTATAACACGATTTATATAATTTCTTCTACTGATGTTTGTCCGAAATTAATTTTAAGACATATTTAAAATACATCAAGCCTAAATAAATGTTTCAAGTAGGCAGTTGGACAAAATAAGCAAAATTTAAGGTAAACTCGGAGCAATAATATGTATCTCTTAATAAATAAATTTTTAAAAAATATATTTAATATTTCAAGGTAAAAATAATCTAAAATTATTGGGAAAAAATAATTGGAACAAGGTAATATAATGATAATAACTCAAAAACTTCATAAAAATAAATGTCTTCTCTTTGAAATCAAATTTTAGGTTCTTACCATCGTCTACTTACATAAAAAAAACAGTTTTTGTCAAATATAAATAGTTATTTAACAATAGAGATCAAATTTATTACTAAATATTTATTTAATTTTATATTTACTGTCCTAATTAAGCGGAATCGCATACAAGATTTCTTTATATAGTTCCTGTTTTTTTGGAAATTTACCAAAATAACTGGATATACTAATAATTCCTAGTTTCTTGAAGGTGGTTTAAAAAACAATAATTAAATACGTTAGATAATAAAAATATTGGAGCTGCTTTATACATTTAAGAGCTTGGAGAAAATGAATTAAATTTCTTCAAATAAGCGTTGAATTTGTCCTTTTTGTCCATCAAAGAAATGCAAAATGACAAAATATGTATGCAATTACTTCAGCAAGGCTCTCGAATGAAAAAAGCGTTAATTTCAATCGCTTCGCTGCATTTTAATTAAAAATTATTAAAATATTGCTTATAAAAAGCGTTCTATTTTATGTCACATTCGATGTAAATTTATTTATTTTAAAAATTAATGGGCTGATCAGATCAAACCCTATAGATGTTTTTTATTAATTTTATCAATGATTTTTTTTAATAATTCGTAAAATAAATATGATGAGAGTAGAACGGAGATTTGATCAAAAATGATCAAAGTCGAAAGGATTAAAGACGCTTAGGACGATCCTTATAATTCAACAACAGTCTGCTGGAGACTGTTAATAAGTAAATCTTAAATATTTCTGGACTATCATTGTTTCAGATGGATGAAAAATCGCAAAAGAATAGAAAAAACTGTAGATTTTGATAAAAATTATATTGTTTATATAAAAAACGAATTCAATAATTGAACATTTAATTACATCGGCGCTTAAAAAAATATTCCCATTTTGTTGGTCCTTGATTATTTTTTATTTCAGATTTTTTTTGCGGACGAACGCAAAAAGCGCATCTGTCAATCGTCCGGAAATATAATTCAGCACCGGAACATTCCGGTTGTTCCGGTCCGCACGCTACGTGCAAATGGCTACTTCCGGTTCGGGGTGCCAACCGGCCATAGTGTTAACCTTTAAACCGAGCTCCGTGAATACGACCGGGCTATGTCAATTAATTGAAAAGTTTCTGTTGAACTTTTGACGCAAATCGAAACGTCAAATAATTTTCAACCGGATTGCATGTCAGCGGTTAAACATATGAAAAGCGTTCTATGATATTTCCATTATTAAAACGATCGATCGCGTATTGTACGTATGCATCGCGTCGATTTGATATTTAATTAAATCAAGTTAATATTTAATCATATGTCGCAATTTGGGTTAGATTTTAATTCCGCCGTCGTTTCAATCTCGCCGGTTTTTTGCTGTTTTTCATTTGGCCGTGTAACGTGGCACGAAGCCATTTGGGAGCCGTTCCCGGTTAATGAATTGACGAGACCACGTGGACGACCAATTTTTGGCTAGGAAAAAGTCCTTGTAGCTAATTTGATTTTTTCCAGGGCTGGGATTACCAGCAATCCCGGTAATGAATGCCTCAGGACCCGATCCCGGCGACGGGCAAGAACTTGGCTTTATGCTGAACTGTCATATAATGGTAACATTTCTATTTGTTTAGGCAAAACCCCTTGAATCCGGCGATTTTGACGACGCCAGCACAAATTCTAGTACATTTCCCTGAGTCTTATTTGCGATAAAATTCGGGGAACAACGCTGCTTATGGGCCGCGTCATAAAATTCATTTCGTATTGCAAATGCCCTTTTTTGCGTCTCGATTCACCTACAATAATACCTACTCGCAGAACTGATATCAAAAATATCCACTTTTCATATCTAAAAGCAGATATATCGGCTTTTAATATGAAACTACATCTTTTACTACTGAATAAACATGTAATTCTCACTTTATAATCTTAAGATTCAAGTCGAATTGGCATCTGGTAGCGAGAATGGAGCAAGAATACTTCTACCAATACTTAAAATCGTACACTCCTGATCAAGTATTCAATGCCGATGAAACTTGACTAAGCTGGAAAAAAATGCCCAGGAAAACGTATTTGGCGAAGACTGAAAAAAACAGCCAGTGGTTTTAAAGCAGTAAAAGATCGCGTGACATTAATAATCGGTAAACGGTAAATAATTTCTCTCATTAATGGTTTACTGATTATTTACCGGTAAATAAAAAAATACGTGGATTAGATTCAATACTAGTTGATCATCAAGTCATCAGATGTTGAAATGCAATGTTCATATATTCGCTACGATTTTTTTCGTGTTCTGAATAACATTGTTTTTTTGGAATATCTAATTTATTTTTATACTTTTGATATTCATTGCTAATTTATGCTTTTCTTCAAGTGTTAATATTGTGACTATTACTATCTCATGTTCTTATCTGTCTTTTTGTTCAGAAATTTTATAATTCTCATCCCTTAAAAATACATGCTTAGTTTTATCTATGATTTTCGCCATTATTGTAGTTTATTCGTTATGTTTTATATTCCATATTCGTCAAAATCATTTATTGTATCAGGATCATTAAGATAATTTACCACTGAAAAATCGTCTATTAATAAATTACGTAATTTTGTTCCATAATCTAAGACAATTTTACTTATTGTATTGGAAGACTCTGGAATGTCCTTAAATCCCTTCCCATCAAGTAATTTTCTTTAATCATTAAATGTTCGAAACAGATTCCAACATTTGCTACCTACCATCTGGGATATAACTACGGGTAACGTTTCATCAATTAATTTAATATAGCTGGTAATTTTAAATTTTGTATGGAGATAACTTGAAGTACTGGTCAGTGTTTCAACTGATAGTTCTCTTTTCAGTGATTTTTTCTTGTGTTGACCACCACACCAGTAACACACTGTGTATCAATGTTGCCAGTGTCAAAAAACAAAACACCCTATTCCTAAACACATGTATATCTACAATAAACTCTTGTGATAATAAGCCTGTATCTGTCCTTAATTCGCGATAAAATCATTCCGGTAATTACCGATAGTGCGTTATTCGCGAAAAACCGGTAAACCGGTAATGCAAACCCTAGTATTAATATAAAAAAAAACACGAGTACATTGGACAGCAAATAAAAAAGCATAGATGATTGCAACGATTTTTACATATTGGTTTTATAACTATTGTACCGGAAGCAAAAAGCTATACGAAAAAGAAAAATCTTCTATTTAAAGTGCTTTTAATTTTGGATAATGCTCCTGTCCAAATGAAATTCAGCATCCCAATGTTAAGGTGGTATTTTTACCACCAGGCACTACAGCATTAATATAACCCTAAGTCAGGGAGTAATAAACTTTTTCGAGACTTATTACATAAAACGAACTTTTGACTCAAATATATTTTGATAAATTTAATATTAATTTTAGATTTTATAAAGCACGTTGGTTCGGCATACATTAGACCAACAACCATAACGCTTGTTAAATACAAATATGGCTAGAAGTAGTTGCAAAAGATATTGTCGTTACATTCAGTGATGATGAATTTTCTAAAATTATAAATTTGTCAAAATCATTGGAAGGAGAAGGGGTTGAAGATTTAAATAAAAATGATGTTGCGGAATTGTTTACTGAAGATGTAATAATCGAAGATAAATTAGTGTGGCATATTTTAACATCTGAATCAGATCCTGAAAGTGAGATTAAATCTTTCAGTGAATCAGTCGAACCATTATTATTAACCGAAAAAAAAATAGATGATATTTTCTAACTGACCGGTAAATTGGAAAGAATTGTATTAAAAATTGATCCAAATATGAAACGTGCTCTCAAATTCTGAAGAGATCTGCAAAATACTTCTGCACAATATGAAGTAATATACTAATAATTTATAAAAATTTAAAAACAATCTTAGATTACAATTTTTTAATTTTAATAAGGATATTTCTGCTAACTTTGTAATTGAACTGATCAATTCTTCTCATGATAATGAAAGCGATTTTGTAGCAGTTATTAAAAAAATGGTTACAGTGTTAGAAGACAGCAACGAGAGTGAGGTTAAATAAATTTTATTATTATTTTAAAAACACTCATGACAATATAACAAACTGTGCATTTTTTAGGCGGATTTTTTGGAATGTCCTACTTTACGTTGTTTTAGATGAAAAATATCATTTGAATTTGTACGAGTCCCTTGCCTTTTTTTGCGCAATGTTTGTGAAGAACGTATCTACCGCGTAAATCGAGGGATGACTGTATTAAATAAGACATATATATCGATTTTTTAGCGATTTTATAAGAGCCGATATATCGGCTCTCAGCGTAAAAGAAGGGTTAAATAAATTATTCATTATTTAATCAACTTCCTTTGCGTCTGCGAAACGAGATCTTGTTTATGTATCATTTTTTGAAGTACCATGAACATGACTCTCCCGGGAATATATATTGCAGTGGTTTCCTGATGGATACCGCAATGTTGTGGTTATTGCATCGATAACCACGACCATACATACAATTATATTTATTACAAAATCAACCCTTATTTTTTTATTATTTAGAATGTATTAATTTATCAATGTCAATAGTATCCTATTAATTTATTTATTTAAAAATTAACTGTAACTATTTTTATTAATAATAATTTATTATTTAATATAATGGATAGTCAATAAAATTATATGAAAACTATGATTTTTCTTTTATTTAAAAAATACTACATACTTGAGAATTATTCTTTTATTACTAAAGGAAATAATTTAGCATACCTCCTATATATTTATTTATAAAATTGAAATACTGTAAGTATTTAAATTTACAAAAATTTACCTTAAAGACTTTATTAATAAAATACTCAGAGCTGTAGAAAATATAGTACCACGGATAGAAGATGAATATAACGGACGAATAACATTGCTCGTAGTTTTGGTGGAGAAACGTTTGATGCCTGAATATTCGAGATATCAAAGACATATTGAAGGAACGTGCTTTTAATGAAGAAGAGCTGGTCGAAATCTTAGATGGACCGACCATAATTAATGAGTCAAAGAGCGATTCAGCGAAACATTTACATGTTTTACCTTAAATGCGGAGATAATATGGAGAAAAGTTTAATATTGGATTATAAATTCAAATATTGTAATTTAGAAAATGATTAAAATGCAATTATTGAGACAATTATAAAAATGATCAGCACTTAATTATAAAATATGTAAAGATTTATTAGATCAGGTCGGAATAGAAAAATAGCTAAACTTTGTGGCACCAACAGAATGTGATGATTATTTTTTAATACCATGAAGAACTTATGTCATATTTTCGTAAGATTTACGTGTACTTTTTTATCTGAGTTCAAATCTAAACACAATCTAGCTCACAAAAATATTAATTTCGTTTTTATGACAATAAACCATAAAATCTGGGAATGTAAAATGTGAAATTACCATCACTAACTTCTCATTTAGTTCCAATATCCGACGACGTATGTTCTTCGTAAATTGAGGTGTCTCTTCAGAGTCCTAATTTTTCTAAAAATATATTCGAATGATAGAACTAAAAATTCAAAAAGGTTGTAATTTCTTCATCTTCGCTCTCAATACAAAAACGGTATCTTCTTCTTCATGATCAGTGTAATAAAAAAAATCTTTCTTCAGCTTAACAGTACATATTGATTCTATTAACTGTTAAAGAAATTATTGTTACTCGCATTCGACGTCAGACAGAGCTTATTTATTATATATTCATTTTATTTTACGAATGATTATTTTTCGCAATGTTTACCTATTTTTTTCTTATCTAAAAACATATAATAAAAATAAAAAAAATCACATATTATTAATAAATCTATGTAGTATTTATAAAAAAATAAGTAATAATATTTTATTCGAAATTAAAAACATGCCATTTAAAATAAGGCGCCAGGGCGTGTGATGTACATGTGCGTTCATACTCATCAAATAGTTAATAAACTGCTTTGGAGTAATATTTCTCCATGACAACGCAAGGCCTCATACTGCTTACTAATTCCAAATTAATAAAATAAAAAATCATCCTAAAAATCTCTTCAACACTTCTTTTAGACAGAATAGCATTTTTTTAATCATTTATATTTATTTTTCTATCAAAAAAATATTTAAATACCCTAGAGACATCATAAAAGGTATCCGTTGACTTCATACTACTTAAAAATATAGATTTTTATTAAAAGGAATGTCGTCAATATCAAGTATCATTTATTAAAAAAATATATCGTTTTAAACTTAGCACTATATATTTAAATAACAGTGAAACCCCGTTTTTACGTTTGTGAAGAGCCGATGGAAAAAATGAAATTCAAGGGGAAATCGTAGATCGCAATTTTTTATATAGATAATCACGCAAATCATTTTGGTACATATTTTTGTGATGGCTCACAGCTCTTTCGATCTTATAAATCGATAAGAAAGTATCGTCTTGTACGTGTCCATGCTAGTAAAATAGCGTTTAAGGCCCACAATATGCCTCATAGCATCTTCTTTTGTTGGAATTGTATGGTGCGTCGTAATACCTTCTGTTATGATTTTTGACCAGGTTAATGCATTGCATCTAAAACAGATACCTTAAGATATTAGGAATCTTCTCGTCTTTCTAATTTTTATAATAAAAATTGTACCAGATTTTTGCGGTTGACACTATAAGTGTGCCCTTCTGTTTTAGTTTTATGAGTATTTTTTTCTCCATTGATATTATACATAGGCCACATAGTCTTTCCTGACCTTGTGAGCTTCGATAGTATGTTTTAATTCTGTTTAGAGCAGAAGATGAGCGTTCTGCTGACGCAGTGGTACTTGGATTAATTAAATTTAGTTTTCCTAGTTTATAAACTTCTTGAAACCCCGATTCAAGATTATTTCTTTCCATGAATTTTACTAATTCATATACATACATATTTTTTGAAAATTCTGAGCATTAATAAATGACGGTAAGCTAGTTTTTTAAACGTAAATAATCAAATAATGTTCTATATATTTTTTTAAAATTTTTAATTAAACTATTCTGAAAATATTCTTTAAATTGAGCATATTTTTCATGCATAAAGAGGTGGAAATATTCTAATTTTGATATTGCAGAAAATCAGCATTCGATTTGATTGCATACGCTATCAACTATTGTATTAAACAACGACTAAATTCTGTCTTTTTTTCAAAAACTGAATCATTACTTAGCAGTCTGTGGTCATGTTTATCATTTTTTCAGATACATCCCATAATTTTTCGACATTATTCTCTTGCTCATTTCTGAGTAGTTAAAAAACATCGGTATTTTTTTACAGCAATACAATATATCCAATGATTTAGATTGTAAAATATAGTATAATACTTGTACTAAAAGTGTAGTAAAATATTCTTACACTTATTCAGGATGTCTCGAAAAAAGTCTATGAATTCATATTAGTATTCTTGTACTGTGTTACTTAAACAATTATGGTAATTCTATCTTGTAGGTGCTACTGAAGGTAATATTCTTGCTCCAAACACTTGTAAAGCAAGTATTCGTTTTGAAGATATAGAAAATAATGCAGATAATCCATTTAGAGTTTGAATCAACGAACTGCATTCTTCTATATTCGAGCCTGTCAACCCCTTAACTTTATCATATTTTAAAAATGAAGAATGTCTAGTATATTATTTTTTTATCTTTGTGTTTACTAAATAAGTTTAATTAATAAGTTACCAATTTTATTAATATTATCTTATCATCATAATTTCTATTCAAAAATGGAGTGTTTAAAATCTTTAACACTATGTACACTTGAATATACGCCCCTGATATTTAAAAGTCCAATACCTGCAGTTCACTACTACAATTTAAAGGAGAAAAGGGTAATTTTAAATTCCCAGTGTTCAATAATTTTGATCCAATTTCTAACGAGGAAAACTTCTCACTACCATCTGAATTTGTAATCAAAAGAACAGCTAGCTAGTTTTTTTTATTTAATTCACCTCCATGACAAGTTTTACCCTTAAAGGCAAATATCTGCGAAGGAAGAACATTGAAAGCTCTGTTTCATGAGCATTAAAAATATCTCTTAGAGAATAGTCTGCAATTAGAATAGGAACATCCGTATGCTTCCAATCTTCAGCGATGTTCAAATCAATATCTAACTCCAAACTGATCTAGACACTACAAAGTGTCTGTTTTTGAAACGATCTATCCAGCCATTGGATGCAGTAAATCCTTCGATATTTAATCGAGACGTAATGCGTAGTAGGCCTTATCTCGAATGATTGGACCGTTGACTGCTGAAGCTGACAAACCATTCTGTCTATAGATAGAAACAAACTATTTCTGCTTCCTAATATATATTTCTAACATTTAAAAACTTCACTGTACATGTTTTCGTGGATATAACCGCGTTATTATTAAATCCATGTTGATCAGCTCTTCATTTACGAATGAGCACATGGTATGACGTATATTTTAATTAATATTTACATAAATATGCAATAACACGAAATGAATATTGGTCGATTCGTCCGCAAATGCGATATATTTATTTATAATTAATTGACTGATCGTTTCGTGCAAATAGTTTACCGGGCAGTGCAAATAAAATCGCCGCGAGGCATAAAACCTGAATTGCGAAAATGTGATTTTGTGCAGTGGGCACTCGTCGCGTGTAAATATGACATTAAATGTCAAAACAAAATTTCGGCATGCAATTCAATTTATTAACATGATGGCCTTGTTTGCGGAGCTTGCTGTTGCACAGTGCAAACTTTGCGACAGGCCGGAGCTTTCGTGCGGGACTCTGCATCATTGCCGAGGGATTAGTTCAACCCGCACGACACCCACGAAATAATTTCGATAATAAAACTATCGCGATAATGTAATTTATGCACATTTCAGCACGCCAGAGTGCATTCTCGCAAAATAGCCGGTCGCATATATGAAGTTTTGAGCAATTTGGTCAAATTATGGCGCGTCTCGCGATCAATTCAAACTTTGCCCGGTAAATTGTGTGGCTATTCAGGCCCGGGGCCGGCGCCGCCCCTTCATATTAGATCTCTATTGTGGGCCCCCACTGAAAGTTGCTACAGATAATCGGCCCTGTGTTCTAGCCGAATGCATGTGTGCACTAGACGCTAATATAATCCGCTCGACAATTGCTGATTGCAGTTCGGCACTGCACTTTAATGTTCGAAGCTTCGTTTTTACCATCCAGAGTTGGACATGAATGGAAAATTTAAGCGACGCTTACTTCGTAATGTTATCTATATATGGCGGTTTGATTTCACGCATCGGAACGGTGAAGTACTCATTATTAAAAGTTATATTTGTATTATAACAGTATATGCATTTTTATGGGTATATGCATTTTAATAGGATCTGGAAGAGGACAGGAAAAAGCTTCTGTGCCTGATATGCAACAAGATCTCAGCAAAATGGCCACACAACCGCTAAGACTCAATATATTAATTCCGATACAAATAACAAAGAAGTACGAAAAAATGCGGAAATTATCGTACAATTTCATTAATATCACATGCAAGCAAAAACTCAACGGATCTTATATTACATAACGAAAAAAGATTTGTCTTAAGTTTTCAGGTAAAATTCGTAATCTGAAATGGGTATGATTTTATTTAATAATAAATACCAGAAGTAGTTATGTATATTGTGATGCGAGGAACAGAACTAAAGCGGAAGACAACCGCTACAAAATATCGCTTAGAAAAGATGGTTTTTCGGCAAGATCAGCGGATAAAAAACCACTTCTCCTGAAGCAAATGCGCGTCAAAGGATTCCAATGGGCAAAAGTTCACTGGACCTGGACTTAATAAAACTAAAGAAAAGATACCTCATCGGATGAAAGCAAATTTTGCTCGGATGGTATTAAGTATGTAAGGAGAGAAATAGGAGAAAGACCTGACGAAAAATGCATATGGCCAACGGTGAAGCATCCAGCAGGAAAAGTGGTTTAGGAATGCTTTCCTTACTATGCAGTTGAAGATTTAGTGTTCGTCGATGGAATTGTCCATGCAGAAATTTGTAAAAGAATCATAAACGAGAACAACACCTATCTTATATAAGTGACTTATTTTCCTAAACGTTTCCGCACCATCGAGTTAAAACAATAAAAGCTTTTTTAACCACTTACTTTAGTTTAGGTAAAAAATTCTAACACTTGTCTTCCTTATTTTCGCGTTCAAGTTCAAGTGAATCATGCCGATTTAAAATCACTTATAACATCGAATACCACACTGGTTGGCAAATACCTTAAGTGCTGGCGGGCTTCGTTAGAGGAAAAGGAACCCAAGAGCAAATTCTCAATATCCGCCAAATCATAGAGAAAAGAGTTCAACATACAGGTAGTGATGTGTTTCATAGACTACAAAAAGGTCCTTGATTGCGTGAATTGGAATTGTTTGTGGAAGGTGCTGGAAGAAATGAGCGTACCGTTATTCATTGTACACCTTATCCGAAGCCTGTATAAGAACAACACTGCAATAGTCAATATAGAGCCGAGTTCGTCTGAAAAGTTTTCGGTGCTCAAAGGAGTGAGACAGGGCTGTATATTCTCCACAGACCTATTCAACTTATACGGGGAGTATATCATGAGTAAAGCTCTTGAAAACTGGAAAGGCGGATTTAAAATAGCGGCTAAAAAAAAATCAAATCTTAGATATGCGGACGATACGACATTAGTAGCCACCAACGAAGAAGAAATGGCCGATCTGCTCAAAAAAGTTATCTGTGAAAG
>JAGXCT010035630.1:0-31329 GCA_022495035.1 Philopotamus ludificatus | reverse complement strand
TGTCTGCTAAATTTTAGGTTTCAATGAAATATAGGCTGCATTAAAAGAGACTTGATTGCATAAAGTTGAAAGGTTAACGGCGTGCCTTCCGCGCTCAATTCCATTAAAATCAATTTTTATTCCAATGATCGTCGTACGTTATAGTTGTACAATCGCGTTTCTCGTATCGCGCTATCACTGATATCCTATTTTTATTTCCTCGACGCCTAGATAAGAAGTAACATCTTTGTTTTTTTTTTTTTGTATTTTTTTTTAGTGTTAGAATTATGTTTTAATACTCTAGATTTATACAATTAATCACATGCTGACGAGAATCGATTCCGTATAAGAGTACATCGTCGTTTTGTTTCATTCACAAAATTCGTCACGGGTCGAATCTGTCGCGATTGCTTTGTATGTGGAGCAAGGTTGTTTTCTGATAAATTCCGTGTTATAGATAATACAGTATGTATTTTACTCGACGATTCGTTTATTATAATCTTGTAGCTCGTATGACATTGACGACGAACTTGTCATGAATGCTATTTTGTTGTTTCCCACGTAAATGCCGAACTTCTATATGCAGATACATATAGAAGTTCGAGATAGTCGAGTAAATGTCGTTTTTGTTATATTGAACCCGTTTAAACAGAGGATCGGATGTACTTTTATATGAACAAACAGTCGCATGTGATTGATGCCGATGTATAATCAACTGAATATCGCAAACCTGTATTTGTAAGTTACGAGTGAGCGATTGTTAATCTATTAATGTATAGCTTAAAGATGGTGTGTTGTGTATTCGACGGCATAGTTTTTATTTTTATTTATAAAATCTATCTTGATTTAATTGACGTCGAATGTATTTTTTCTCGTTACGTTTAATCGACACATTTATCACAAACACACCGTCTTCGGCTTTTAAGTATGATCGAGTGCTGCTACACTAATTTGGGATTGCGGACACGTATAATGGATACCAGATATCGAGTCGACAACTTATCGATTGTTAGACTACCGAGTTTACCTCACCGATCTGTTCGGCTACGACGTATTGGCCTTGAATTGTAAGTATGTATGCCTTAATGAATTAATTAATTTAATTTTTGGATGCGTTTTTCAATTATCAATGAGCTTCCGGTGATCATTTTATTATTTTGTATATATCGATATATATATTTTTGGATACTGGATATTTTTTTTAAAAATAAATGCGATGCTAGAAAGTGAGCGAGAGGGCGGTGTGTACACTTTTGTTTTTCAATAAAAATAATTTTGCTTAATAAAATTTTCAGGTTGTTGTTTATTTAAAATGTGTTGTTTCTTCCGTCGTCTATTATTTTAGGGTTTGTTCTTCTTTATTAATTTTTTGCAGATGATTATAGCTGTTGCTTCCGTAAATTCTCGTCATTCACACCGGTGTTGTGTGAATAACAATGTGAAGACAACATGCTCCTGTTTACACTTCATCAAACATTGACTTTTAAAGCGTATGATTGAAAATTTCAAAATAACTTTCTTTTTTCATCCCCTCATTATTATTATTATTTTTTTTTTTACTAGTTTTAAATATACATGTTATTTATTATATATAATCGTAATATATTCAAATATTATATCTCTCTTGCATTTTACGTATATATATATATATAAATATCGATAAACTCCAAAACTTGATCTCAATTCCTTGTGATTGCAATTTAGCCAATATCATTTTTAAATCTAGTAAAATTACATTTTTGGAAATATTGTTGACATGTTTTCATTGTCCCGTGGCTTTTTATTCAAAGTGTTTCTTGATTTTATACAGAAACAAGAGGAAGCGAAGGAGGTGTCTAGAAGAAAACGCGAAACCGAAGACAGGGACAGAGACCGTGACCGCGATAGAGATGGAGTTAAAGAGCGGGAACGAGATCGCGATACGGATAGGGGACGAGAGCGCGATCGGGACCGCGATCGAGGCGATAGAGAACGCGATCGCGAACGCGGAGACCGCGATCGTGGCGAGCGTAGTGAGCGCGGTGAGCGAGATAGAGATCGCGAAAGGGAACGCGATCGAAGATCACCGTCTAAAGAACGCGGCAGGAGTAGAGAGAAGGATAGAAAGAGCAGGCGTAAAAGTAAATCAAGGTAAATCATTCATCTTTTATTAACCCATCCATCATGGCGGCTCGAAAACAACCGCATCGTCTTAGGGGAATATTGTAATATTTTTTAAAAAAAATGAGGCCCCTGGTGTGCGCTAAGGGATAATCCGCCACTTACTCTCGGCAATGTCTTGCCGCAGACTGAGCTCTCCCCGCACGTGTTCGCACGTTTCACTCTCACGGCACATTTTACTGGATGCGAGCGAGACAAAACATCAAAGAAAAATCACAAACTTCGGGTACACAATATACGAATTATAATATAATTTTATTTTCAGATCACGTGAAAGAGAAAGGGAACAGCGTGATAGGGAAAGAGAGCGAGAAAAGGAAAGAGAAAGAGAACGGGAGAGGTAATTTCTGATTTATTATTACTGTCATAAATATATTTTACGAATACATGACTCTTTTTATTTAATTTAGGGAGAGAGAACGCGAAAAGGAACGTGAAAGGGAAAGGGAGCGAGAAAGAGAGCGGGAAAGGGAGCGTGAAAGAGAACAACGGTAAGTAAAACATTAAATTATTACGTAAATATATAATAACGTATTGATCTATGTTTAATTTAATTGAAGGGATAGAGAAAGAGAGCGAGAAGCTGCCGTTAAAGCCAGTTCCATGTCGACAAAAATTGATTCGAGGCGAGAGAAGGAAATGGAGGAAGAAGCCAGGGAAAAGAAGCGAGCCGATAAACGCGCTAGAGAAAAGGAAGCTGCTTATCAAGAAAGGTAGCATTTTTTAAAAATAATAATAACATTTTCCGATATTTAATTTTTGTAATTTATAGGCTACGTAATTGGGAGACGAGGGAACGGCGGAAAGCCAAAGAATACGAAAGGGAGAAGGAGAGAGAAATTTGCAGAGAAGAGGCGAGAGAAAAGGAAGCCAAAAAATTAAAAGAATTCTTGGAAGATTACGACGACGAGCGAGATGACCCTAAATATTACAAGTTGGTTTTATTTCTATTACCGTAACGCTTCGTATTGTGGATACGAATATTTATTTATTTCTACTTATGCGTGTTTGCAGAGGAAAAGAGTTGCAAAGGAGGCTCGCCGAAAGATTACGCGAAGCCGATTCCGATCTTAAAGACAGAGAGCGAGAAAAATCCGAACTGGAAGAACTACGCAATAAAGTATTTAGCTCAGAACTAGAAAATCCCACTGAAGAATTCGAAAAGGTATTTTTATCGTCGATATATTGAATTTTAATCTATTTTTAAATGAATACGTTTTATTATCGACAGATTAAAAAACAACGAGACGAGTTATATAAACCTCGTATATTAATAGACGTCAATTTAGAACAAAGTATCCAAAGGGAAAAGGAGGAACAACGGATGCGCGACAGAGAAGAAGCTAGACAACAGGTAATTTATTTATTTTTTAAATAAATTCGTTGACGCCGATGGTGACTGTGAATTTTATTCTTTCAGGCGAGAGAAAGACAACGAAAGCATCACGAAAGATTTATGCAGGAGAGGGCTTCTAGAGAATTACCCGAACACGCAGAACCAATCGAATCAGATTCAAGGTTAATTTTTTTCATTTAATCGTATATTTAAATAATAATGAGTTATTCATGTATTTTATTTCTTAATAGCGGAGTTGGAGGTACACCCAATATATCAGACGGCGGAAGCACGCCTCCTCAAGCTTCAGTTACCCCATTGCGTACGCCTCAGGACTCCTCACCCATGTTGCAGGTTTGTCATCTTGTTTATTTTATTGTCACGATGGAATTCACAAATGAATTAACGTAATTATTTCTAGGACGGAGAGAGTCGATCACCTCCCATAGAATCGTCAAGGTCGAAATTAAAACGGGACGATTTGGATTCTAGATCTTTAACGCCTCCACCTCAACACGTTCCACCTCCAGTCACTCCGCAAGTACGTATTTTTTATTTATTATTATACGATTTGTTGCTAATATTAATGATTACGTTTTAATCGTTGCAGGATATATCAGCTAGTAATTCTCCGATATCGATATCAATGAATATCAAACATCAGAATATGTACGCGCACAATTTGCAAAATAACACAAACAATTCCTCTCCAAATAATTCGCAAGGTAATCTATTTTTTTTATTATTCGAATTCTTTATTTTAAAACGTATGATATAATAATGAGTTATGTACGTAGATGGCAAAGGTAAACGGCGTAAGTTAGATGTCAGAGATGTTTTCAACAATGAAGAGGACGATCTCGCCATGGGCGACGGTAATATGGTGTCGGGCGGACTTCATAGGAAACGACCGTTAGTTCCTCTCGATTACGGAGATTCAATCTCGGCTAATAAAGGTAAGTCATACTATATTTCTAATCTGCGATTCCGTATGCGTTGAAAAAACCAGGGCTTTGAGCCATTATTGGCCCCTGGGGTTCGATCGAACATAGATTAAGAACCACTGGTCTATGTAGTTTCATTTGTTTTTACTTATTTCGAACTCTCTTCTTTATAGGTAAAAATTCTGACCAATTTTCAAATAAAAATACGCCGGTAAAGAATAACAAGGACAAAGAGAAAGAAAAGGAGAAGGATAAGGAAAAAGAAAAGGACATGGCCAAATCTCAAGAGGAGAAAAGGAAACAGGTCAAATCGTTGATTGACAAAATACCGACGCAAAAAGACTCCTTATTCGCATACAAACTCGATTATAATCAAGTAAGTCCGATTTTATTATCGAACGTTTTATTTTTGGCCGCGTTTTAATATCGCATTATTGTTTCAGATTGACGAACCACTCATGGAGAAGAAAATAAGACCGTGGATCAATAAAAAGATAATCGAATATATAGGCGAACCGGAGCCGACGCTAGTCGATTTCATTTGTAGCAAAGTTCTGGCGGGGAGTGCCCCTCAGGGAATTCTCGACGACGTTCAAATGGTAACGCGATCGATTCAATTTGATTAGTTTATTTGTCGTCGATTTATATAATTAATTGTTTATATTTGTTTCAGGTGCTAGACGATGAGGCGGAAGTGTTTGTAGTTAAAATGTGGAGGCTGTTAATTTACGAAGTCGAAGCAAAAAAACTCGGACTCGTCAAATAAGTGATATAGAGTGAATTATGGACATTATAAAAAAATAAATAATCGGTATAAATGTTTTTACAACATTCGCTGTGAATATGTGTTGTCTGGTCAGTGAAAATAATAATTTCAGTAAACTGAAAGTTATGCCATGTTTTGTATATTTTTAAGATGAATTCGCCAGACATATGCATCCCCTATATTGAAGAGCTTGCGTTTCAATTGAATGTGTTTATATTATGTATCATTAAGACACGTCGATTGATATGCACCGTCGTGTAAAGGGTTATACGAATATTGTTTTGATATTGTGTTCTTTCAAATGAGTTTTGTAATCTATGCATTCTTGATATTCAACACATATATCTAAATCGTTTTTGTGTAACAAATATAAATATATACATATTACAATATTAATATATAATGTATACATAAATAACAATCTTTGGAGATACATATGCAATAATTAAGGTATAACGAAAAAGATTTTAATATTGTGAAGTTTTGCAAATAATTTTGGAACATGCATACATTTGTATGATATTTTATAATAAACGCATTTATTGATCTAGTCTGTTCAATTATATAATTACGGATGCACAATATTATCCTATCTAAAAAAATAAATATTTTTTTGCAAATGGCACATATTGGAATACCAATACAATAATCGTCATATAAAATGAAATCCATGGAATATACAAGAAATACACAATATACGGCTTTCGTATGACTTCAGATATAGACATAGACCATCTCTAATAATATATTAGATGATTGATTACAACAAGTAAGTACTTATAAGGAATCTCATGGCGACGTGTGGTTGTGAAGGTCCTGCTCATGTCCTGGGAGTGAGCGTGAGCCCGTACGTGTCCGGGGGCAAAGCCACGCAAGCCGTGAACAGCTTTATGCTCTCTGGCTTTTTGCACGACACGTTAAAGTTTTGCAAAATAGTCCCCAATATAACGAGCCCGTAATTTACAGCTAAGCCCTGACCCAAACATGTGCGTTTGCCAGTGCTGAACGGAATAAAATGGCTAAGGTTTGTTTTCAACGATAATATTTCCCTTTTGGTAGTCTTGGCCTCTATGCCTTCTGTCGTATCTAAAGTTTTTTTGTTAAACTTGTCGTTGGATTCGTTTTCGGACTCCACTCCGGAATCGTGTTCGGAGCCTCTTCTTTCGTTTTTAAATTCGACGTACGCCTTGTTCAAAAATCTTTCAGGCTGGAATTGTTTCGGATTGTCCCAGTATTCTTCGCTCATGTTGATCTTGTAGTTGTTGATCAGTACCAGAGTTCCCTTCTCGATTGTGTATCCGGAAACTGTTGCGTTGTCAGTCGCCACGTGAGGGACGATCGGGGACGAGGTATATCTCAGCGTTTCTTTTATCACGGCCATTGTGTAAGGCATCTGATCTGCATCCACCATATTTATAGCCCGCTGCCTTCCGGTGACCTCATCAATCTCCTGTTGAATTCTAATACCGACCTCCGGATGTTTTGCGACCAATCCCAACATAATCATCGCAAGGTTCGACACTGCCGCGTTGCCTCCCAAGAAATCTTCCAGAGTGAACAGTATAGCTTCCTTGGTTAGAATCGTTTCGTTTTTCAAAGCTTTCAGAAGCGCGTCTGTGAAATCTTTCGGCTCCTCCTCGTCGTCCAAGTTTAATTCTCTCATGTTGATTATGCGCGATAGAATGAAGCTTCTGATTATCTGCGACCAATTAGTCAGCTTTTTCAAATGATTGTCGTAGAACGGCGAGAGCCACGGGAAAAAGTCCACGGCGTATCCTTGATTGATTTCCCAGAAGATTTCGTCGAATTGGGCGGCAATGTTTTTGAACTCTTCGTCGTTTTCAGGATCGAAGCGCAACGAGCACATGTAATGCGTGAACATGTTCAGCGTCGTTCTCAATAAGATCGGTTTGATGTTCAAATCTATTCCTTGGATGGCGGCTTCGGCGGATTTGATGCGCAGGGTGGACACTAACTCTCCCATTTCCAATGTGGCGACGCCCGTCATCGCCTCCTTGATCGACTGTTGTTTCGGGAAGCAGTGTATTCTCGCGATGTTTCTGCGTTTGACTTGAAGATTGGACCAGTCGCAGAGGGCCAGAGCTGCAAATAAAATTAACATTAACATATTTCGACAATGTTATACGGGGGCAGTTATATTTGGGACAGTGTTGCTTTCACTGTTGCCGGAATCGATCACCGTTGTCATTTCGGTGGTGTGCCTATTATAATTTTGGGACAAAATTTGAATAAAAATAAACGGGTCAAAAAAACTTTCGAGAATTACGTTTTCATATCTATTTTATTACGCGGGACCCGTGCGTCACGTTTAAATTATCATAATATATCGGTATACTCGTTGAATCTGCATTTTCAGATGGAAATTTAAAATTCAGGCTTGTTTGATTTCAGTAAATAATATATTATATGGTTATGCTTACAGTTCTGTCGGTCGCCGTCGAAGAGTTTGTGGTATCTGATAAAATCTGGTCTTCCTCCGAACAATTTTCCGTTTTGCATGAGGACGCTTTTGATGGTTGCCACACTACTGACGACTGCACATTGCGTAGATCCGATCTTAATTGAGTAAATGTCTCCATATTGCTCGGATAAAGCTGAGAGGCTGACGAAAGGGCTCTCCTTGGAATTGATGAGATGCGAGCTGCCGATGAAGGGATAGGGCCGCGGTCCCGGAGGGATCTCGATCGCGCGCTTGCTCTCGCTCGCTGCATCCGTCCCAGAGATCCATTGCTTGAGAATATAGATGGCCAGCAGGGCAAGCGCGACGGGTATGATAATTCCAATCATGATTTCCTTAAATTTCACGTTTGTTTTTGATTTTAATATGCACAATCGATCACTAGTATTCGATATTGATATATACGAATTGTATAGACGTATATATTTGTTTCGATTCGTAAGTTTCGTTGATTTTTGTTTTCAAATAATCGATTCGATAAAATAAAATGCTGGATGTTTAAGTTATAATTGGGCATACACCATATATATGTATGGAAATATATGTTGGTGTGTATGCGTATCAGTTCCCGATCCTGATCGCGAGTGATGATGAGCCCTCAGCGGTCGGCCGGTCGAAAAGGCACTAAAATCGTTTCATCCACCATCGACTTTTATAGCCGGGAATAGGTGGAGGGAGGGAGGATCTATTGCGGTCCCGGAGGAGGGGGGGATTAATTCTGAATCGTTCTGTGGATCATTCTGTTGTTTTCGTTTTTTCAAACGTGATCCAGTTTTCGTAAGGCGCCACCAAAAAATATATTTACAAATAAATCATAGAATAATATATTATTATTAACTAAATAATAAACAACTGATGAATACTAGAGCATATATCACAAAATAGCTATCAAAGTACTCGACTCACAATCGAAAAATATAATTTTACATTAATAACAAAAAAATACTTATTTTATTAATCGCATAAAATTATTATTAACTATTAATTTCGGATCACGGCGATCATTATATAAAAATAAAATGATCAAAAATCAATTGGTTCAAAAAAAATCATCAACGCATTGAGAGAGGGTCCCTAAATCATTCATTTTGGAACTGTAACTCTGGAATCTGCATGTCGAACTTGTCGTCATTTTGACGACCGATTTAACATACAGTTTCCGATTGCATTACATTATGCCTTCAATTTGAAAGTCAATCTATTTCTCGTGTCTCGACATATATACATAAATATATTTCGGCGGTCGGCACATTTGTCCAATGTGCGTGAATGCTTCTATGCTATGAAAGCTATATAACTCTGCTTTGTTCCACAAGAAAACGTAACACTGCGTCTACCTACTGATTTTAATAAATATTTAATTTCACAATATATGCATATTTATATATTTAAACGAAAATATTTTATTCTAAATCATATAACGAAAGCGTATTTACTTTTACCAATATAAATAAATAATAACAAACTAGAACACTTTCTTCTACAACCAAACAAACACTGACGCTACACGTGTATTTCTATACATAATATTGATGAATGCGTTAAAATTATATTAAAAAAATAAATCAATGAAATCTCGAATCCTAATTAATTTTAGCAAATTAGGTATAATAATATTGCTATAATAGTTTTAAAACCTGTGCATATAAAATTTTCCTTAGACACGCATTATTTGTGCTATTAATTAAACAATTCAAAGGAAATAGAAATTACGAAATTTGACATATTCAGCGAATACCCGTTGCCAATATATGAATGTAACATAAAATATTATAATAATATTTGTATGCAATATCCGTCTGACCCTTTTTTCGGCTTTTATTAAATTTGTTGCATAAAAAAATCTAAGAAACTCATCATCATGTCTTAAATTATCGTAATGCACTTTTGTTTCATTATATTATATTAGTTCATTAAATCATTTCTTTGAAATCAGTAGAATTTATGCGGAGTTTTTTTAATATTGGTACACTTTTCCCAGACGTATTATGACATTGGTCGCTTTATAGAAGGATGTCGAAAAGATTTACGTGTTTAGCCGTAACCGTCGATTTTTTATTAAAAAAAATGGGTATTTTTTAAAATTAAAAACAACATAGTTATAGTGCATTGGCCTCTGTATTCGCCGAACATTAACTTCTGCGATTTTTTTCTTTATCTGAAGAACAACAACTATAAAAGAACGACGTTTTGCTAACATTGAGGAAATGAAGAAATAATCGTTGACAAAGCAAACCATCATACAGAAAATGCGTTCCAGAAATGTTCTTAAGGTTGAAAAAATTGCTGATACTTTATAACTAGTGGTTGTTAACTCTTTCCCCTTTTTTATTTAAATAAAAAAAACTCGGTTTACCATGTTTGCTAGATAATTAGTGAAAAGATTCCGGCGAAATTTTACTACTTAATTATAAACGGAATCACTGAAAGAGCTAAACGGAAAATTATTTTAGAAGTACATAGAAAATTGGAAAAAGCGCTGGCATAAGTATATGATGACGACATAAATATCGATCATCATTGAAAAACAAAAATAAAATATTTCCTTTGGTTAAGGGAGAACAAAAAATAAGTAAATTAAAGAATTATTGTATATTTTATTAGTAAATTTCCATAATTTAAATTTAATAAAATTGTTAAAAGTTGTATTCATAATTAAGTAAATATGATTTGCTATTTATTGTCATAATTATATAAAAATTTAGGACAAAACTATATTTTTACATGGTAAAAGCGTGTAAAAAAGTCATAGAATTAATACAAAAATTGAGAATTGGTTACATAAATTTGCATTGTGGTATAAAAAAAATTACATTATTTATTTTTGTGTTTTTTGTTTCATAAGTTGTTTATACATTTCTTGATGTGCAACTATACAAATTTGCAGGTCCCGTTGGAATTTAATAGCTTGCCTTTAAAACCCTTTTCGTGTAGTTTTTTACCCCTTGATTATTTTAAGGTAGATAACAACGCGCATTTTTTCGGGAAATCGTGTTAATACAAATATTTCGTAGAAAATATGGTCTTTTTTACTTTTTGATGCGGCGTGATATTTCAAAACCGTGTTAAAAAGAGTATCGAATACACGCCATCGACCACACACGGACACTTTTAAAGTAACTCATGCCAATAACCTTGTAAAAATTGGACAAAAATATTTTGCAACACTTGTTGATGATGCTACCAGGTCATGTTAAAAACAATTTCGGGAATTGCTGGCGTGCATTATTGTCGTATTGATATACGCACGTTCGGGATGATGAAATATAGCGGCGGTAAATAAACATGATAAGATTTCCGTTAATGGGATGTAAAATTTGATATTCAGCATTTGGTCCAAATACAATATAGATAGCTGTTTGACCACACGTATACACAGGGTGTTTTCACACAGGCAACAGTGAAAAAGCTAACGGGATCAATGAGGAAACGGATCATTATTCAGCCATTGACTTTCCAACGTCCAAACAATGTAAACAAGTGGACTTAGAGCTGGACTAGAACAGCCAACCACTCTTCGTCTGCACAATTATTAATATGGACACCATTGTAGTACTCAGTCTGCGAATTCGACGCCATCTTTGCGGAAATACATCCAAACAACAAAAAAACTTTTTTTTTAAATCAAACAATAAACTTTGTTAAAAATCATAATTTTTGATTAAAAATAATGATTATTTACATTATTAAAAAGCATAGTAATTAAGTTTTTAAATTGCCTATTCATTTTTTTCTATTTTTTATCGATATTACTCTCGTCAAAAATAATCCTGCGGAGAAATTAGATTACCCTATTTAGAAATTGGATCACATTTAGCATTATTTTAAAATTAGAACCGCAACGGCGGCATAAAATGCATGTATAATGCAAAAGTGCGATACATGTGTTAATTATCATATTTATACGTAGACATGGAGTAATAATAGCTAATGGGGAATACATTAAATTTAGAATCAGTGATCAGTAAGTAGAGAGACAAATGAATTATTGAAAGAACATCGGTGTTTAAATTTATATTGAGCAACTGATCTTCGGCTTACACACATTGAAATTATAATGTTACATTAAGATGGATGAACTTTCATGTTGCACATTGCGTATTTGAACAAATATAATGTACAATTGCTGAAAATAATAAAGCATTTGTGCGCACTACGATAAGAAATCGCCACAATATGCATCATGAAAGATAATGAACGTCATTTTATATTTATTTTTAATCGAACACGTTTTTACAATACGATTAGTTTAGTCATTAATTGTAAAAATTGACCAGATTAGCAATTTTTTTTTTGGATTATCAGGCTTTAATAAATAATTTTATTCCGGCTATTTTCCGTGATCTTGGTCGCGGAAATTCCTATCTTCTGGGTCAAAACTTTGAATATTTATAGCAAGGACGTATATCCGAATACACATATTATTACTATGATTTAAGTAGCGTGATGACAATGAAACAGGAAGTTTTTCCTGTATTCTATTTATATAATACGTACACCGACATTTTCCCGATCGACAATTTTCAAAGCGTTTTCATAATTATAAATATTTAATGTTTTACTATTGCTTATTTTGTCAATTGATATTTTTTCAATTTCGATCAACATATTTATAGACAAAATATCATTTATAAAGTAACTTAAATTGGGGTACATTTGAATATATTAATATTACAGTTAAGTCCTAAATGCAAATTTAGAATAAATTAAAACGGGAATCCTACTTATAAGAACTTTGCATTTCAAAACATCTAAAATTAGATCACTATTTCGATTGAATTGCAGAATGTGTATAGTAAATTTAATTTATACCGACTCTTCTTATTCGACGATATTTTTATCTGATTTATTTGATATTCGAAATTAAATAAATCATTACGTAAGTATTAATATTATTATATTTAACCTCAACTCTATTATTTAACTAGATATATTGATTAATTAATAAAGTAGTTATTTAAGTATTGTCATTTAAAATATGTTCATAATTTTCCATATATAATATAAGAAACTTTACGTATTATTTGTTATATACATTAAATGTTATACTTAAGTATAACAAATATTAATATTATAAACTATATTTTTGCGATATAGCTTATAATATTAATTTATATGAAAATCGGAAATAAATTCAATGTATAAAATAAAAATTGACTTAGTAACCATATACGTTTTGCAAAAGACACGCTTTCTTTCGCAGCGTATTATCATCGCATGGAAAGTTAAAACATAGTATTTTTGGATGTATTTGAGCAATATTCCTCAAAATACTCCGGCATAAATTGTATATTTTTAAATTTGATCTCTAATTACTGAATAAGATGAATCCTAAGTGTAAATTGATTATCTTACAGATGTACATACGTATTTGATTTATTTTATTCAAATTTTAAAGAATTGTGTTAAGGTCCCGTTTGCTGTTTGTAACAACGGTTACTCTTAGTAATATAAACCTTTCCCTTCTCATTTCATATTCCATACTTTCTTTTTTTTCATAGTGTATATATCCATATATCCCCGATTAAAATTGGGAACCTCCGGGCTCATTATTATACTTTGACCTCACATTTATATCGATGTTCAATACAATATAGACTGACTAGAGGTGTGTATCACATTAGAATTTAAAATTGCTCATGGATGAAGGACAGAAGTCAAGACACATTTAGATATTAAACAATGATATATAAATATGAATCTCATATTTAATAAAAAGAAATGTATCATAATAATTCAAATATATAATAATAATTCATTTTTCTGGTTGGTAATAAGTTTTTATTTGGGAAAAATGCTTGAAATTTGAATTTCAGAAATTATAAAAATTACTATAATTAATATTAATAACAAATCAGGATAAAATTATTATTATAAATATTTTTAGTGAGAAGACACACATTTTTGTGTAAAAAATTAGCTATGTGCTTACTTATTTAATATCCTTTTTATGTAATAAATTGAATATATAAATTTTATAATTGTAGAAAATATGATTTTATAATTATAATCGGTATTTTTTATAATTTAATTTATTTTTTTATATTATTGTAATAATAAAATTAGATTTTTTATCTATGGCTCTACCGGAAGACTGTTGAAGGTCTGAAGAAGGTCCTATGAAATTTAATTATCATATTGAACCAACACAGAAAAAAATATATGAGTATGATTTAATTTTTCCAACACAAATGATCAAACCTATTTTTTTATAGAAATATAATGCATATTCTCAGCGAATGTAATTAGGAAGACAATTACAATTTTAAATCGCATTTGATATAACATATATTTTTAAATAATCAATAACGACTTGTATTAGTAATATTTAATTATTGCATAATATAATATATTATATATAATTGTAGTATTTAATAATTAATTTTATTAAATAAATAATTTTAAATTACAAGCGCACGTGTAAGATATATCAAAGATCATTTTTTGAATGTTTAAAAAACTGTTTTTTTTTCTTGTCAGGGAGACTCGTCAATTGCCCCATTCATGGATTCCTGGCCATATTTAAACGATAAACGTTTGAGAGACGTCCAGCTGGTAACCTTGATGGAGCACAGCGTCTTGTGATATTAATTCGATAAATTTACATATGGGTGAGATACAAAAGGGTACCTAACTACCTAACCATATCCTATCTTTCAAGTTCACCATTACCAGAGATGTCAACAGTTTATATTTTTTATACTCGTCCATTTTACATGTACACATCACTTGTAATTGACACAGGAAGACAGAAATTCATCATTCAGTCACATATGCATCAGTCGTTGAACAAAAATATCTGTTGGGCATGTGTGTGTGTGCATGGTATAGGGTGATTAGCCACTAATTTTATTTATTTACATTTTGATGTTAAATAATGATATGATATATTGTCTGCACGTTTCTAGGGGACACGTGCGGTCCACACGCGTTAAAAATGTTCCGGTTGCCATGTCGAACATTCGAGTAAGTGACCCCCTCCGGTGTATAAATAAATAAATAAATAAAAAGGAACGATCTTGTTAAAATACGGTTAAGCCACGACCTCCAAACGCTTTAATGGAAACAGCATACATATATATTTTTTCGAGCTAATAAATATTACAAAAAAAACTGCCGAAATGTATAATGGTCCGGATTCAGTCTGTCACCGTTGGTCCAAATTCGTTTCCTTGATGCTTACATTAGCCCGGGCTCGAAAACAATGTCTATCCCCGTGTCACTTTTGATCGCCCAGATAACCGAGCGGCTGGTTACGTGCGTATGCATCGTGACCTTTGCAAACTAACCAATGACAAGAAAGCAATGGGATTTGCTCCCTGTCGAGCCTTTCTCTCGATTCTCTCTAGATATGTCGGATTCTCTCAATAAAATCAGTCCGCATTGAATATACTGTTATGGTTGACGCGTCAATTCTTCATTCATTTTCATAATATAAAAAGAGTACCTTTAGGGCCTAGATAGATAAGATCGATAGAAACGAATCGTATTTTGAATTGGAAACATAACAGATCGTAGGTCAGTAATAAACATGACAATGAAAATATGACACGAATATAAGTGTAAAATGAGGCCAGAAGAAAAGCCATTTTTTTAATTTCAAGTGAAAGTAAGACAAATTGTCACATTTTTTTTATCATAAAGTACATTTGTCCCCGACGTATTTAATCATATTAGATGCTAACTTTATTGTTGAACTGCTCAGCGATTTTTTATGTGTGGAATGGAAATATTTTTTGCCTAAAAACAACCTCTTTTATTATGCTTTATATTTGTTATTTCCAAAGATAAAAAAAAGAGATGAAGAAAATTGCAGAAAGTTCCGGAAAGTGTATGTTGTATATGATGGACTACTTTGATGGGGATAAAATAATATTATTAATAAGATACACTCGACTCTTTTTTTAAACGGTCAGCTAAACTAACAAGTACTACATTTTTAAATAATTATTATATTTGTTCTAACACTTATTTAACACAATAGCTCATGAACAATGGGTAAAAAAATATACATACAAGTTGTTAAACAAAAACAGAAATAGATATTAAACGTCCTAATAATAATAAATCAATAGTACAAGACAGCAATAACAAACAAAACGCTTTCTTCGATACTAATACATTATTTTATTTATTAACTTTTCATTAGTAACTACCTTTTTACGCGATTTCTTAATACCACAATTTTTATTTTTTAATTTAGGAATCCGATATTTTTTTTTTTAACTTCTTTTACACTTTTATTAGTAGAACGTATCTAAGTGGATAACACATTTCCTAAAGCTTCATTAGATACTAACACATTAGACGTAAGTATTATTTTTTTCTTAATTAAAATACATATGCATGAATAATATTGTGAACCTTTTTACAAAATTTTCTATACCACAACGTTGTTATTCTTTTTTTAAATAACATGTTTTTTTTATATTTGGAGACACAATCTTGAATTTTTCTAAAAATTCTCATCATTTTTTTACTCGTTTTTTAATGGAATTGAGTGTAATTAATGCTGACTAGTATGTAAATCAGGGGTGAGCAACCTTTTTTTACAACGGGCCATTTACAAATTTAAAAATGTTGCGCGGGCCGGGCCGCACGTAAGAAAATTATAATAATACAAAAAAATAAAGAACTCAAAGTATCTAAAAAAATAAAAAAATACAGAAATACTATAAAAAAAACGGCGAAAGATATATAAGAAAAAAGTTTATTTAATGAGAAATTTGGCATTGCTTCTTTGCCATCAATTGGTCTATATTTGCTGATAGAGACGACATTAACTCATACGCAGCTTTAAACGTACACATCATTTTGGTCTCGATCGGTGATCGCTTTTAATTATTTTCATTGCGTAAAATAATAGTTGGCTAACATAATTGCTTCCAAAAAGTGTCATTATTTGTTTTGCATGTGCGTCTAATCGTAGGAACTTTTCTAAATTCATGTAATTTTGATAGAAAACCATGTATGTCAAATGATTGGTAAAATTTATTTCTTAAATCCGTGTTATTTTGTAAATCTATTAATTCCATTTGTAACTCATCTGGAACTGTTTCCACTTCTATATTAAATGGTCAAGAAAAAATATTAAAACTAAGAGCGTTTCTTCTGATCTTAATATTTTAAATCGCGACTGAAATCTCCGTTATTAATTTTTTCTAAATGCTAAAATATTTTTTAAGTTTTAACATCTTTCTTGTTCCTAGATGTGAAAAATGTGACATGTTGTTTTATAACAGATTGTTGTTCCAAATTTTTAGTTTTTTTTAAAAAGCATTAATTTTATTAAACATGTTATAAATAAACTGGCCTTTTCCCTGAAGTTCCACGTTTAAGACATTAAAATGCTGGGTTATATCGACTTATGCACCACATCCATTTTTATCTGCACCAGGAAATGGATATTCCTTCATTTCCACAAACAATTGAATATCATTTTTTAAATCATATACCCTTTTAAGCATAGCACCTCTATTCAACCAACGAATTTCTATGCTGTAAATTACATCACCATATTCATTTCTCAAATCATTTAAAAATTCTTTAAATTGGCGGTGATTTAACGCTCGAGATTTAAGGAAATTAACAAGTTTTATTACAGGCGTGGTGACAACGTAACGCATGAAATTAAATCACATAAATAAAGCACGATATCATTGATTTTAGCATGATTTTTAAAAATGAACAAGCCTAAGGTTCAATTAGGTTGCGGGACACTAGGAATTTTTAAAGCTCAAACAAGTTTCACGAGAAGTAAAGAGACTCGCGGGCCGCATGCGGCCCGCGGGCCGCGGGTTGCTCACCCCTGATGTAAATAATATGATGATTATTTAAAATAAAAATAAAAACAATATGTTGGTAAATAATATGAAAATACTAGAATGTTGTTTTTTTTTTAAATAACATTTTTTTATTTTTCTATGAATTCACAGCCGTGTAAAAAAAGAGCAAGTGTACAATCAAAATTCAGGCTGAACGAGTCTTATTTACAATCAGATAATAAATAATATTAATAATATTTTTTAAAAAAAAAGTGATTGGTTATTTATGTTGTGAAATATTTAAAGGTTTGCGTATGCATAAATATAAAAATATTTACACACGTTAATTAATTCAGATTTTTTTTTTTAATTATCAACATGATAGAGTTAATTATGCAAAAATATGAATGAAAATAATTGTTTTTTCGGCTACAAAAGGACTTGCAATATTAACAAATCATAAATACATAATCAATTGCAATTTTAATCAAAATTGACTTATCTGAAATGTACTTTTTTAAATAAGAAAATAAGCGTTAAAAGTTGATATGTAAGTAAACGAAATCTATCTTTATTAAGAATCAATTGCAGTTATATTATAATGTAAAAATTAACAATCTAAATCTAAAGTTAATCGAAGATCGATGTCTTGGTAATTAAAATAAATCGGAGGTGTGTAAGGCAATAATATAATCATAATATAATTTCTCTGTATTCTTCTTTTGATATGGGTATTGAACTTTTGTGCAGTGGTGACGACAAATGCCTCCATTGTTTACAAAATATATCAAGAACTTTAAATTCCGCATTTTCTTCAATAGAGATTTGGTAATAAAAAGTGCGGGAAAAAACCATTTCTGAAACAACATTGTAGAGTTCAACTAGTTTTAATAAATTCATGATGATATTGTACACAATTGAATGATTTTCAATAAAAAAAGATGATATCAATATCTTACGAAATTGTACATTGAGTATTTTTTTTCGACGAGTAACATATACCCATTTAAAAAAACAGGTTAATATATTCCATCATTCTGAAGGCAAAAACTATATATTATGATTATCTTTTAAACACTGCTGATAGTATGCCGATAAGTAACCTTCAGGACAATTCTGAATGACCCTTACTGACAAAGGGATGAAATCGAGGCTAACATCTCTCGCCTTACAATAAAAAAAAATTCAACAATTATGGTATAAAGAGACACTAGCGTTTCTCTGTAAAAAAATTCAGCAGTGCAGAAAGAAACGAAAAGCATTGCATAATGTCCAAACTGTAGTTTGGACACACTATCAAACTTTCAGTTTGGACACTGCACAATGTCCAAACTGAAACCGTGCACATTCGTTCCTTAGAAAAATATGGATTCAAAATTTAAAATGTATACATTAAAATTTAGCACATGTTAAAATAAACAGTGCCAATCGATTGAATCATGCATTTTTTAAATAGTTTCAACTATGGCATGAATGAAAAAAATCCCGTAATAAATTAGTTTTATGTGGTTTCTATCTATGCTAACTAACATCTATAATTGTGATTTATAAATGATATTTAGAACGTGTAACTGATTCTACAATGACAATGACATTGAATTAAATTTTCCGAAAAATTTGGAATAATATGGTAACATAAAAAAAAATTCGTTCACTTCTACTAAGGATTTTTGAAATGGATCATGAATAAAAAAAATGATCAAATCAGGATGCTGTCCGCAAAGGAAATGGACCATCAGCTTCCGATCAATGGTAGTTAGGAAAGCTCAACGAATACAAAACATCCTGCACGTACGCATCCAATAAACACTTACATAACATTGTTTTATTTTGCAAATCGTTAGGACATATTTTGCAACTGGCTATTGTTCGATAACATTTGGCAGATATATGAATCGTGAAATGTTTCCTGGAATTAATCTAGGTCAAAAGTGTTTACGAACGGCAGGTACCTTTTAAGTCCCGTAAAGCAACTGGATAATATAATCCCGATTTGCATTTCGAGACATGATCAACAGACTCCACCATCATCATCAACAGTGAATAATGTCATCGGGTAATATACGTCGCAATTTAACAAAGCTCAACGAAAATAATAAATATGTATCGACAATCCATATAAAATCGATTGAAACTTAATCACCATACATCATTGTGTCAATGATGTCCTTGAATGCAACGTGCAGGTTTTACAATTCCGGTACAACCATTTTTATATTACAAGTTTTATTTATAGTTTTTTTTTTACAAATGTAACAATTTGTAAGTGATGATTTAATTAATGTACACCTTGGGCACATATAATACAGGTTTTGATATAACACGGCTGATGATTAGTGTCATATTTTTGTACAACACGGTTTCAAAAAAAATCGTCTATCAGTAAGAAAAATACTGCGCCTACGCGCTCAATAATAATAGAAAAGATGGAAAGGGCTCTTATGATATGGATAGCAGTCTGCAATGACAAAAATACACCTATAGACTGAAACATTATTCAAAAGAGAGCATTAAAAAATTATAATAATCTAAAAAGAACTAAACAATCGCAATTATTCTGCTAGTAGAGAATTTTGAAAATATTAAGAAGCGATTCTCACTACATAATATAAAAATTCAAAGAGAAATTGTGTCGGCTGACATAGAGTCTTCCAAAAAATTACACTCACACCCGAACGGTGGAGAGGGCCGCACGAATAATCCGAACTATTAATTTTTATTATGTTTTAAAATACAATTATATACACATTTTAAAATAAATGCTTTTATTTGAATATATTAATAATTATTAAGAAAATTTGGGATTTGGTTTGTTTAAATTTTTTTTAATAAATCATAACGATTTTCTAATATCAATTCGATTTTCATAAGATATCCTTATATACGAATGCACTCAAATAAAGTGTCAACAATAGTCAAAACTGTATTGTGACTTGAGATTGATAATTTCTTCTTCTTTACTTTCCCCTTTCTTTTTTTCTCCTGATTTGACTGATAATGGAAATGATATCTGCATCATTCATAATCTGAAAACGCGGATCACATGAATCGTATTTTAATCATTTGTCAATGTTTTCTTTATCGACTTTCTCAAAGCCTTATAAATTTTCCGTTAGTTCACATATTTCAGACATTTCTCTTGTCGGACTCGTTAGAATCTTTAACTTTGGGTAGAATTAAAGCAATTTGGTAAAATAATTGCATACTTGCGTTATACCATTATTCGTTTTCAATATTCTTTTATTTTGATAAGATTAAGTATTATCTAATAACATTTTAACTTCTTAATTTTAAAAAAGTCTCTCACAAATGAAACCCATTTAGTTTTGAAGCAATCTTCAAAGATCCTTCTATTCATCTATCCCCCTTTTCTGGCCGAAAAATACAGTAGGAAACTTTCTTAATTCTATTCTTCCGCATCTAAAAAGCTTCTACATAAAAAAGACATATTTTCTAACAAGTAATAATATAATGAGACGAATGAAACTACAGTGGAACCTCTCATAACGAGCATAATTCGTTCCAGAATCTTGCTCGTTGTGTGAAACACTCGTTATGCGAAACTAATTTTCTCATATAAATCAATATAAAACACGATAATGCGTTCCATGCGAAATATTTTTTTTTAACGTTTATTCAAATAAAATTACATGCTTATAAATTGTTAAAGATCGTAACAACCTGGATAAAAACATTTTTAAAAATCGAAACTAGCTTATTATTAATTTATGACAAATAATTAATTATTTTGACAAATAATTAAGCTGTCTAGAGACATTTGTTTTAGCCGACTCTTTAAAATTTGGTGAAAATGTGACACAGCGTTATCACTGAATATTTTTGTAGCACGCATAGCCACCTCCTTATTAGGATGATGCTTCTCAATGTACGATGAAACAGATTCCCATGCTTTCAGCATTTCTCTTATTGCGTCAGAAGGTTGTTTGAAATACGATCCAACACACACAAGTGCGTCATACGTTTGTGACTTCCCCGTTCTGCGTCACTCGTTATGCTCAAATGTCGCTCGTTAAGGGAGCAATTTTTTCACTTTTTTTTGCTCGTTATGCGAATTACTCGTTATGTGAGGTGCTCGTTATGAGAGGTTCTACTGTATTTTACATCTTTCAACATTTGAAGCGGTAAAAAGTGTTTTTTTTATAAATGTGATTATAGATTCGTGGACTGTAGTTTGGCCAAGGCTGCTTTAAATAATCTTGTTTCTCCAATAACTTTTCCAATCACCAAGATTGATTTTGTGAGTTTTAGATGGGTTCTCACAACACATAATTGTGATTGAAGTTTTTTAGATGATAAACTATTCATGAATTTAAAATTTCTACTTTAACGAGTATAGTAGATATTTTTCTACAAAAAAAGCTAATAACATTTTTTTACAAAAAAATAATGTATAAGATGGCCTCAGAGAATATTTAATTTAAAAAAGCATTTAGATGTTAATTGTTGGAATAGTTGTTAGTGATATTTTCAAACGCTATATTATTTCTGAAGTATAAACTTATTACGCATAAGTCGATAAAAGTTGTAAACAAATATGTTTGTTAAATTTCAATCAATGAATTTGATATTAATAGTATTCGCGGCAGAGAAAGAAGGTATGTTATTATTCTTGGAAACCGATTGGATTTTAAATGGCCTAATAATGTTGGCGTTGTGAGCTAAAGCTTTCAAAATAATAATTTTATATTCAGCTCGCAGCACAAATTGTTTCTCGCTAAAACCAATCGTTGCCCTGGAGAGTTTCCGCGAAATGCAAAGCATTACGAAAGTGTTTTCTTCGCAAAATCTTCTTGTTTGAAAATTTTCATACCATAAAAAATCGTCAATTGTATGCAATTATTTTCAAAACGTTTTTATATCAGAATTTTATTCAAATTTAAAATAATTAAAACATATTTTCAAAATATGTACATATATTGAAGTATAAATAATACATTTAAAATTATCTTAGTTAAAAGAATACTTCTATATATATTATAATATGTTATCAACGTTCCATACATGTTTTAGAAACATCATATATTCGCACCAGCGCATTTATCCAATCTTCGAAACACCTGGAACATAATTTTCGATGTGAAGTTTAGCTCTTCTTCTGTCTTCATCTGTTTATTTCTGGCAATACGTCTTTCTTTTATAATATTTGGAATTAGAAAGAAATTGCATGAGGTTATGTTTGGCGAATACAGAGACTGAAACAAATTTTCGGTTTATTCATTATAAAACTTATATTTTTTATTTCTTTAACTTGTTATCACTGAAACATGTATGTAATTGACGACGTCTCAAAGCTTTAATTTTAGCCATTTTTTCTATATAAAATTAAACGTAATTCGTAAGATGGCTCTGTGAGGACATATTTTACCTTCAAATGGCCATTTAATTATTTATACGATAAATATGCACATACATTATAGCAGGTTATCTCTTATAGCAAGTTTTTATATATATTGCATGCATATTTAAAGTTAAATAAAGATACTTCAATTTTAAATACTTTCTATCATTTTTAACAACTATTTCACGCTCGTCATTTGGTTTTCAGTAAAGATTTAATCAATTTTATAATTTTCAATCATATATTCAAAATCATTTTTTTATGATTATTGATGTTAAAACAGAGGACAAATATTCTAACATTTTTTTATTTAAATTAAAAAAAATAAGAAACCAATCTCATCATAGATGTTTAAAATAAATCACATACGTACATTTGCACATTTTGTACAAAAAAAATATGAAAGTGGTTTTTAAAATTGCTAAAAATTTGGAATTTAAAACCAAAGTGGCTCTACTGCAACAATTATATGCAACCCATATTTCAAATAAATTGTTTTTATAATAAAAGCGGCCTATAAAATTATTTGAAAAGCTTTCTCGGATGATTTTAAACATCTTCCTATAAATATGTATAGTCAATTTGAAAGTTTACCCGTATCAAATCAATTTTATACTGACACGCTCAAAAATATAGGTCGAGCTTTATCAACCGAAATTTAATGATTTATTGAAGTTATGTTAAACGTGTTATATTTTACACATCGTTGTAACGTAATAAATTCCAAACGTCTCCGCATTTCCCCTCGAGGCGTGTTATCCCAAAAATCTTAATAAAAAAAGTATTTGATGCAAAAATTTCCATATGTTTGAGGTTTTCTTTTTAATTTTTATAATTTTGGAATGTAAAATATACCATAAATAATAATAAAACAACCAAACAAAGCCATATTGGTGTATTATTTTGTAATAAAATCGCTATATCATTGATTTTATTAATTATTAGTAAAATGAATGGAAGTTATACTTTCGTTCTAAATTTCGTACATACATATGTATATTAAATATAAACAAGCATTTAATACATCAGAAGAATACTAGCTTATATCAGATAAAGAAAACGAAGCATCGTATTCATTGTATTTATTATATAAAGATTAATCATTTATCCTTTATTTTCTGGACCCAATGTACGAGTTGAGAGCCCCTTGTATTAACAGTTTAATAATTAACGCCGATGATTCGTTTTATTACTACGTATATCATCTGTAATATTTGATGAAATATATTCAAACTTAAAATAAATAAAAATGTTTAATTACATTATTACCACATTTCAAGGCCTCAATAGCACGGCTTTGGAAATATTTTTTATTACTACATTTTGAAATTAATTTAAACGCATTTTAAATATGTATTCATTTATTTTTAGCTAAATTTGACAGCTCGAAAAAAGAGAAATAAGAAAATTATCAAATATTCGATATATTTAATAACGAATAAAAAATATGCTAAAAAAATTCGAAAGGTTGGGACGCATTTTTCGACGTAACAACTCAGTATTTCAGATTAATTGCCTAAATGGTAAATGCATTTTTGGCATAATTTTATGTATCCCTAGTTAAACCGACCCGTCACGGCTGCTCGAAGCCGATCGCGTCCAAAGGGGGTCTATTTATAAGGGAAAATAAACACCAAGGATATCAACTAAAGATATTGATGAAATATTCAACAATATATTATAAGAATTATGCTTTAAAATTAAGTCGATAATTTTAATTTCTCTACTAATCAATATGACGCGCACACCCGGCGATGTCCCGCCGCAGACTTAGGACACGCCGCCGGTAGAACGACCGCCATATTCTCGCAGCACTTGTCACAGTATACGTTTCACTAGCACTTGGGACATCGTACCGAATGCGAGCGAGAAAAAACATCGCGCCCGGAGCTACAAAAGCGAATATTATTATTTTTATTATTTTTTAAATTGCGGGCAATAAAGATCTATTTATAATATTTATTCTTTAGATTTTTTTAGATAAACCCATCGCCGCGGCTAGGTTAATCAATAACAAAGATTTAACATTCAAGATGAGTTAACTTTAACTCTTCTAATTTTAAAAAGTAGATAGTAGATGGTTTCATCGAGTGGAAAAAAAGGTTAAGAGATTCACACACTCTTATATGATGAAAACAATATTTGAGTGTAGACCATGAACAGCCAAATCTTAGTCGACTGTTATTTGATATGATTTCTCAATCAACTTTAGGATATCATCTATATTTTTCGATATCTCATCAGCCTTATCTTAATACATTTAAATCTTAAACCACCGATGGCATTATTGAGTTATTTCTAATGTTTTATTTTGCTGGGCATTTATATTTCTGTTAGTATTTTTTAAATACAAACATAAATAATTTTGCATTACTTACTTCAATATAATATTAGACAATTATTAAATTAACCCAATCTCTATAAATATTAATAGTTAATTGTTTTGATTACTTTTAGTCATCCTAAAACGATTCGCGCAACTCAGTAGACTTCCAAATCCGGGGTAATTGTATTCTCTTTAATATACTACTATTCATATCAAAAGCAGACAATTGTTTTAAAATCAGTGATTGTAATTTATTTATATAAAGATAAAACAATATATCAAATATGAACTGTCATTTATATTCGAATTATGATCGATGTACTTTCATAAAATGTAACAAAAATCAGTGTCGTCTTGTGACTAATGCGATAGATCCTTTGCTCTCTTCACTTTTAACCTCATTCGCTTTCTTTTCTGGTTTGACTGAGAATACAAATAATATCCACGTCACTCATAAGATGTAAACCCGGATCATAAAAATCATATTCTAATCACTCCTAAATTTTTACATAATCGACATTCTTGTTAGAATATAGACTTGTTGGACTAAAGAAAATCGCTTGTGATATCTGGTAATTTTTTTTCTACACGATCGAACTAATGTTACTGATTTTATATCAAGATTGAGTTACTTCATATAGTCATAATCTAAGTCATCATCCTTGTTTTTGAATTCGTTTCAATAAAGCAAAAGCGCATTGATTCATACTTTTAATTTAAGTCGTAACGATTCATACGATTACTACAAAACCAATACAGGATCTTATATTAACTAATGCAGGAGAAACTTGATGCATGACTAAGAAAAGCAAGGAAACTCTGCGGACCTTCGAAAGACAAATACTCTGTCGGATCAAACGAAGAATGAAGACGGTTCGTGGAGCATCAAATATAAGCACTAGCTTGACAAATCAATCCAAAGTGTCGATATCCTATGATTTATTTAAGACACAGAAGCACTTCTTCTAAATAAGCCACCCAATAAAATATTCGGAGGGTGATCGACAAAATGATGGCACGAATGCGTTGCGACCTGGAAAATCTCAACACGCTGAAGATGAGAGATTAGAAGACCGCCATCTTGAATATGATTATTATCATCGTTATGATCAGCCTTTGGCTCGTCGATGCTGAAACCTTTTCTTGTTATTTACATGGGGTCATATCCATGGATGGGGAATGTGTGGACTAGTCCCGTCATAAATATCCAGGATTAATTGGCGTAAATCAATATTAGAAGAATATATTTGTTGAACCCTGGTCTCATCCAATATCCATCTCCATTTTATCTGGTCTGCCCCCACCTCGCTCCATTTTTTGGTAAGTTTCAATGATGCAGGGTCCCGCTGTACTCAGTCCAACCACCTCAGCCTTGATCTTCCTTTCCTCCGGGGACAGGAAGGCTTGTTAACCATAAGTCATTTCGGCAGCTGATTGTCCCATATCCTTGGCACGTGACCGACCCACCGGAGTCTGACCACTCGGATCGTGTTCCTTCTGAATGAGTCCAGGTCGCAGTTCATGGTGTCGTGTGCTTCTGGACAATTATTTTTTCAATAATAAGTGAACCCCATAGACGTAATAATATTCACGCCTCGATAATCCGCATATTTTAAAGAATTGATCTTAATGCATGAATATAATAAATAAGCAATGTTTTTATGTTAATGCATATTTCACAAACCGATCATCACGTCTGATATAATTCGGCCGAATTTATCAGTCAGACAAAATTTTCCATTTACGTCAGTCGTCGGTCAAATTAATTCAAAACATCGGGATACCGTACCGATATAGACTGCAAACGGGAACAAAAACATGTCAGAGCGTCACCGTATCTGATTAGCGACAATCGCCATAATCGACATTATCGTGTTTACAGGAAAAAATTAATATTGCCGAAAAATTTACTTCGGGCGTTTTTCTCATGTAAGTGCTAAAACCATTGCCATATCGTTCAAGGAAAAATAATGATATAATCTACACGTATCATTGGTAGTGATGTAATTTTCACACTCTCGGTGCACGTGCACTTGTCCACGTGATGCGAGAACGCGCGTACCGAATGTATGCCGTAAAATAAACGTTAGATTCATTTTTGCCAATAATATCACATAAATTCCACAAGTTGATGATAATTAAAATTTGAATATATTTATGTAAGGTTTTTTATCATTATTTTCATTTATATTCGATTTTCGAATAGTATTGGTCCAACGTCTATGGATCGTTATTGAAACGCGGCAATGAATCGCAAACGAATGATAAAAAATAATCTTGAAAATATTTTTTCTTCTCAGTTTTGATAAATGCTTAAGATAAACGCGTAAAATATAATAAAAGAATATGTTCCAAATATTCCAAGATTGTCGGACAAGTAGGATATTCCTGATGGATGCGATCATTACACCTACATTCTGAATCAGAGCCGCACAAAATCATAATGGGCTACTAACATTTAAATAATCGTAGGATGTCCTTTAATCAATTATATTACACGACCAGTGGTTAGCTTGATGCATGCATACACAGAGAATAATATTTAAGGGCACATTCTTTAAAAAAAAAACGCCATAATAATAATTAAATATTTATTAATAAAAATGAAATTTATCTGTATAAAACACTCACTATTTTTCGGTATTATCGACAGAAGTGTATTTCTGAAATACGCAAATATTCTTAAATTATTTTCTATATATCGACGCAAAAAAGCAACCTTGCTATATTTCGAAAAATGAAACTTTACAGGGTCATTTCTAAGATTCACTTAGTTTAAAAATAAATAATTTACAGTATAAGATTTTTAGATTTTCGGTTCAGTTCCATATTAGATCCTGGGCGTCTGAAATATCTGATTATTTTATAAAACACAAACGAGGTATATATGGTAATATAAAAATGGTAGGAATTATGACGTATCTACTTGAGCTTTTTACGGCATTTTTCGTATATCTAGTGGAAAAGATCCTAAACATTTGATCGTGGTATCTAAATACAATCAATCCTTCTATAACGCTGAGATAGAGAGACTACGCTATAAAAACCCGCTCTATAGAAGATTAGGCATCCATGCTAAATTTAGGGTTAGGTTTTTTTAATTGTAGTTTATAAATTTAAGTGAATTGAAATGACTTATTTTTGATCATACTCGCGTGATATATTTCGTTGTCTACCAAAGGACATTGTCCTTTATTTTTCGTGGGCATTTGCCATGCCAGTTAACCTTGAAAATTTAGCGTTTTATAGAAAATGGCGATCTAGAAGGAAGCCCTATATGAGAGATTTTTACACAGGTCGCACTATAGCAGGAAGCGCTATAGGAGAGTTGATTGTTAAAAGTCATTGTAGGAGAACGACACCCAAACTACTCGATGCCGTTTTTTCTATTTATATATTATATAAAGTGATATTCGCATTTTTTAAATACAGCCTGCATTCTTACGACGATAACATAGAAAAATGTTTAATATGCATACCCGAAATAATTGCAAATCGTATTCTTCAAATAACACGACACAAATTTAAAACGAAAAAAAGCAACGTTTATTAACAAATGATCAAAAATATTATAAATTTGTTAGGAAATAATTGCATATATTGGGACCTGAATGCAAAAAAACATTAACAATGGCAATGTCAAACTTCAGGTTTGATTTAAAAAAAATCAATATTCATATTTTTCCTTAAAAATAGTCGCCATCAGATCCATCATACATTGCCAATGCTTTTTCCAATTCCATTGCAATTTTCGTAATAGATTAATTAATAGTCTTCTCAATATTGTGGCATAACGTAGTTTTTTCATATTTTTTTTCATCTTCAAAAATAAAAATATATCCCCAAAGATCCGGCAAATAAGCTTTTTTATCGAAATTCTTTTCCCATTTTTATTTTTTCATTAATTTCAAGATATGTGTAGGAAAACTATAAAAAATGACAATAGGAATTATATAGACCTTTTTCAATACATACTATAAACATTAATATGAATATTAAAGCAAAAATAGTTATATAACTAATGTTAATATTACTTGGAATATTTTATAATTAACCAAAAACCTATTATTAATGTATATTATTACCTCCACGCCTAATTGTATTAAAATGTGATGAATGTCAAGTAATCATCTAATTCAATAGAGAAAATAACAACAGAGAAAATTTTATGAATTTATTGTAAGTTTTGTCATTTTATTCAGGTCAAGTTTTGCTCAACTGACATGCTCGCTTTAATTTTTGCTTTCCTCGAAAACGTGCGCTTCGACGCATATTTACGTATATTTTAAATTCAAAAGCGAAAAAACGGTATTATTGTGTTTTTATTTTTCGTTGAATACACATCGAAAACTTTTCCATAAATTTTCCTTGTATTTTATAAGAAAAAAATATGTCGACGTATACATTTTCTGATTTTATTTAAATACTATTACACGCTGTCGCCATATGTTATAGTGATACATGTAAAAAAAAATTAAAAATGCTCTTGGAAATCATTAAGATATAATCATCGACAAAAAAAATAAAAAAATCTTTAATTCGATGTTTTTTAATCCAAATAAATCCCGGTATTCAGAAAAATAATCGAAAGCGTTCTTTAAATAATATGTTATGTGTTAAAATCAACGAGTGGCAATGCAAAAAGAAGAATTTTATTTTTCCTACGCACTCTGCTTCATATTAATATAAAAAAAAATCTTCTAAATTAAAAAAAAAAATCTTAATATTTGCTTAGCTTAAAAAATGGCTACTAGAAAAATAATTAAAAATCATTATTATAATTTATACAAAATCTTTAACAAATTATTTAACGTATAATATATTTTAATAATATTTTTTTGTTATGATTGTTACCTTCTACTATCAATCTGGTTTTTTATTATTTCTTATTTGGTAATTCTAGTAACGGTATTTTTTATGTTGGTGATGACCAATGGATTATCTTATTCTTCAATGAGAGAGAAGATCTTGATTCTTATCGATCAGATTTGTAATAACGGAAGATTATGACAGCTTTAGATAGTTATGTCATTAATAGTCTATTAGAAGTATCGTTGAAGCAAAAGGTCGATCTTCCCCTTGCTCTATTCCAATTACGAAGAGCCACCCCGGACTTATTTTTTCTTATCATAAGAATTTTTATAACGAACGTGGTCGAAGTTTCAGCGACTGAATGCGTGCAAGCAATAGTGCAAAATCAAGTGCCACCCACCGTCACTTGATTTCTTCGGTGACGTTTCTAGCCTAGGTCACTGATGAGAGTCACTCGTTCGCAACCAGCAACGAATGTCACTATCGCAATTTACATAATTTAAAATATTTATCCCACGAATCAGATATAGTGCGAGAGATATCGACAATGGTATGAAATGAGCCGAAAGTTTCAACATAAAGTTTTTTTTAAATTAATTGCATATCGTCTGATTTTAATCGGATCAAATTTCCATTGAGTGATGTCTGTGCGTTATTTGCGAACATCCGAATAACAAGGCTCGCTGCGATATTATCAGTTTATTTCGATTTGATTAAAAATAGGAAAGATATTTGAATTGTAGATGCGCCAGAATGCATCAACTAGGCACGATTGCATAATGACGTGGGCATGGATGTCCGATTGCGATTAAAAAAACCTCCCGACGATACATATTTATGGCACGCACACACACACAAATATACCGAGATGCGAAATCGGACAAGATGTATATAGGTTAGACAGTGATTATTGATCGATCCATTTATATAACCCGGGCGTAAGTTATTCCCTTACGCAAATGGCGATATGCATTTTTTGATCCACTTCCTGCGCTGGCGACGGATGCAGTTTATGTAAGCAAGTTGGATGCTTCTGGACTTAGGTTAGGGTTGCCAATCATCCCGGATTCCAGGAATCGAAATTGATGTCCAGGATCTCGGTTTAATGACAAATTGTCCTCGAATTCAAAGAAAGCTATTGACCAATATCACCTACACTTCAAATTAGTTCTTTCTATTCGAGTCGAGTGTTGTCGCGTGCCGATATTAGACGTGGCGATGATAGCGGTGGGCACAATCATGGTTTCGTAGATTTTTCAGAGCTATGAAGAGCCAGTCCAATTCAGTGACGTATGTGCTACCGGAGGTGCCCGTAGTACCCGATCAGACCGTAAATTAAATACGAATTAGCCCTAACCTCGTCTGATTATTATTGTTACAATCCACGCGTGACAGCTCGGCTCC
>JAGXCT010035629.1:0-37641 GCA_022495035.1 Philopotamus ludificatus | reverse complement strand
AGAAAAGGTGTAGTGTTTCACCAAGATAATGCGAGACCTCATACAAGTTTGTTAAATCGCCAAAAGCTTTTACAGCTTAGATAGGATATACAGCCACATCCACTATATTCTTCAGATCAAGCACCTTCTGATTATTATTTGTTCCGGTCTCTACATTTTTTTTGACGGTAAAACCTTTACTTCAAATGAAAAGTTCAAAAATATTGGAACTGAATGGACAATATATAATTTAATAAAATATTTATTCACTATATGAAAATCGTCTTTCATTTTCATAAAAAAAATGAAATTACTTTCCGAGCAACCTGATAATATATGTGGGTATATATAGGACAATGCCAAAATATTCACGGCCATGTTACGAGCTGGCTAACCGCTTGTCTAGACCACGTAAATTATCCCATATCCACTGTTCAAAACATTCGACCCGCAATTTTTTATGCAATGAGAAATCTTCACGAGGACCTTTAAGGCTATATACGTATGTATAAGCTTATATACTGCGGCACTCTAAGCCTGGTCGCTTCTGAGTAGCTTCCCTGAGCCTGAGCTCACTTTTTGCAGCACAAATTTGCATGCATTACGCTGTTGCTCGAATATCCAGTGGTCCCTTGATATTTTAAAAATATTTTTTCCACATTTTCTTTTTGTATTCGAACTCCCGTACAGATGTTTATATATAAATATGTCTAAAGTACTGCGTCTAATCAATCGCAATATGGCATTGTTTCTATTGGAGTGTTGGCAGACGGCGTCTATTATATATTCGCAGGTATATTCTATATTTGAGTTTTATTGGAACGCGGACCTTGGTATACAAATGATGATATTTGACGTGTTCAGCGTCCCCGCAAGATGTTTGCCTATCAGAATATGTTTACGCGGGAAATGTTTACGCATTCAAAATGATAATGCGGACACGAGCACACTCATGCTTTTTCGCACACGAAGGGCATACGCGTCCCTATACACATTTCCGCCTTTGTTGTATATTTTCCAATCGTGTATTTCCATTATGTCATTCGATACAACGCATTCGTGCGCAGGGACGCGTGCGAGAATATGAAAAATAATCACAGACGATGAATTAGACGCTACGGATGCTGTGTGTGTGTTTACGTGGAATGGAATTATTGAGCGTGTACTGTATTTATGGACAATTATTTTTATTTAACGCATCCGATATATATAACTCTTCGCTTTTATAATGAACGTGATCATAAATATATTTTACCATTGATGAAATACACCAAGTTAGCGATATCAATAAGCTATTATTAACATTTAAATTTATGGTTTTCTGATTAATTTTGAGCTTATTATTAGATGAGATGGACAAGAATGTGGTATTTTGCATAAATACTCAACATAAAGAAACGGGAAAATAGTATGGATACGGCACGATCTAACGCAGAGTTTCCAATCCATTTTGCTCCATTCTCTCTTTCACCAATATTGAGAATATAATTCTTCCTCATTCATTGAAATGTAATTGAAATCCACTCAGACAACCAAAAAAACTTTCCTTAGTTTCAAGTAAAATTCATAATCGGTGGGAGGGTCTATTTATTTATTTATTTATTTGACTACGAAAAATGGACGGACTGACATATTCAAGAGCGCCATCCCCCTATATAAAGTTTACATTTATACCGCGGAAAGGGGGGGGGGGAATTATTTATTTAACGAAGGATAGGTGGCATTGAATTTATAAACTACAAAGTGCCAAACTACCTACATAGTTATTTTTATAAAACATTCCAAGGTAACGGGTCCTCTCCAATGCTATAAAGAAAAATAATTATATTATAAAGAATTTCCTGAATTCCCTGTTTTCGTTGAACACCTATCCGACTACTAACTTACAAGCTATAACACTGTATATGATTTTATTTTATTTACTTTACTAGAAGTTTTTGTATATTTTAATATACAATTAGCCCTCCTATAGCGTTTCCTCTAAATCGCTGCTTTTTACAAAATTAACGTACCCGAAAAATTCCAGCATTGGTAGGATTTATTTATTCTACAGTGACTCAAGTTATAAAGAAATTACAAAAACCTGGGCCTGTAGATTGCAAAAAAGGAATAGGACCGGGACGAAAGACAATCGTTCCCGAAGATCATCTTTTTAAAAGGTTCTGCTCAACCAGCTGTTTTAAAACCTTAGTGGATATAAGAACAGAGTCCATCAGAAGTCAATGCGGCACAGACAAGGCTCAGGAAAAATGGTTTGATGGCAAGGTTACCGGCGAAAAAACCACTTCTTCTGAAACAAATGCACTTTTAAAGACTGAAATGAGCTAAATTTTACCGGAACTAAGCTAAAGTGGACTAAAGGAAAATTATTTTCTGGGATGTAAGCAAATTTAATTCGTTTTACTCGAATGGCATTCGGTATGTAAAATAAAAAAACAGGAGAAAGTTTGACGAAAAATGCACCAGGCGAACTTTGAAGCATCTAGCAGGAAAATTGATTTAAGGATGCTTTTCTTACTATGGAGTTGGATATGTAGTATTCGTCGGTGGAACCGTCAAAGTCAAAGATTTAATTGAAACACTATGGCCAAGTTTTAGTCCTGATTTAAACCCCATCGAAAATTTATGGCAGATTCCGAAAACTAAACCCTTGTTAATTCAAAATCACTAATAAAGTCTTTAACTAAGAACTAGTATTAAGAGATAAGGCTGAAACAAAAAAAAAATAGTGGATTCAATATCTGCCCGGATTTAAACTGTATCACAAAATATTTTTTTTCTTTTTGTCTTATTTTTAAGTATTTTTCCTATAAATATTGTAAAAAAATATAGTGAAAACAAATATTCTGTGTTAATTTAGACTGAATACTTAAATCTCATTATTTTTTTTTGGAAATACATCAATTTTTTGTTATAAATGCAGAATAACTTGTATTATTAGAAAAAAAAATACCAAAACCGACACAGCTGGTTTAGATTTTTATTAGAAAATTAAACTGAGTGGTTTTCAATGAGCGTATCATAAATTTATTCAGATGATTTTTTACACATCGCACGCTTGGCAACAGCAGCGAATATTGTTGTTTTTATTTACAAAAAATATTTATAATATTCATACTTCAGAATTTATTAGACAAATACAATAGTTTGCGTCATATAGGATTAATATTAAATTCTACAAAAACCAAAGACTTGGGGTATCCAATATCAAAATCTGATCTTAATTACTAATCATCTAGGTTAATGACTCTGATCTGTAGGGTTATAATTTTAGGAATATAATTATCTTTAACTTTTTTCATTATCAATGCATAAATAATAATAATGAAATTGATATTTTAAAGGTTTAAGCATTTTTTATCCTAATAATAAATTCGTATGTACATTATTAGTTTTCGAATACATTCGTTTAAATTTTGTTCAGTCGAATATATTTTTAGATTTTCCTGAATTCTAGGAAACTGAAATATTTCCTATGTTTTTTTTTAAATCCAATTCGCTTCTTTGAAATATGTTTCAGGCTGCGACATGCACCTGTGTATGTGTGTCTGTGTGGAGCAGGCCTGGTGAACCACATTTGGCGGACGTAAACGAACCGTAATTGTCTTTTCATTGTTCATGGCCTGCGCGGTCTTAGAGTAGACTAAAAGTATCTTTACAATGCAAACGACTTCCTCTTTGTGATGCAAAACCGGTATTTCACAAGGAACAACCAAAAAGAGTGAACACCGTTTCTTGCAAACAACTTTCAGAAGTGACGTCCGTTGAGTTATTATTCAGACACTAATATAATTAGAAGTACGTTGTCTCGTTTCGCCATTTTTTTTATTATTATATTATAACTCTCAACACTTTACGATGGTTATAAATTCATAAATTAGTTGCATGCCAAAGCTAACCAAAGTAAACTTTGAAAAGCCATCGTTTCACATTATCGCGATGCTAAACTGCAGTTGTAATCTAATTAAGATGGAATATTAATATATAAACTCTAATTGAATACACGCAAAGTCTTTTAGAACTTTGTAATCAATAGGGAAACGCCATTATCATCTTATATCCATAAAGATGGGATAAAGTCGTAAACTTTCTATACAACGTCTCATTTTTTTTTTGTTATATTCGCCGTGGAAAATTGTATTAATAATACGCGGATAAATGCATCATTTTTTAATACATATTGTTTATTACTCAACAAGCTCAAACATTTTCTCATTATAGAATGTCTTAAGCTGAAAATGTAGCGCAGTCTTCAGTTCTTATGCAAAGATGAATATACCTTCTCTTACGTTTGCTTGCATGAAAACAAACAGGGATGTAATTTTATTTTATTTTCACGGACGGTATAAATTGAATTATTCCATGTTTGTGTTGGTACACTTGTCTTGACGTATCTTGGCATTACTAGCCATATTTGATTATTACTTTACTACACACTACATTGTTATACTCTAGTCACTGTTTTCGCAGAATATTGTTACATTAAATCAGTCATCAATCAAAGTCGTTTTCTGTATTTTAAACAAGGAATTTGAAAATAAAATTAAAAAAGAGGTCACAAAAAAAATCACAACACCATAGCGTATATTTAAGAAAATTAAAATAAATTAAAACAATGATTAAAATTTCATAACCGTTTTATATATACAGTCAACACCCCTATATCGCTTCAATGCCCTTTGATTGACAACAAAATACGTGACCAAACTAAAACTAGAGCAAGATTATTTAAAATATGCAAATGGAAAATACTGTATTGTTTTTGTTCAATTTATAAAATATAAATTAAAAATCTATCCCTAAATTGTAAGTGCTTAGACTTCTTTGGTGGTCTTGTGGTCATTCCCTCGGAGCTAGAAGAGTTGCTTGTATTTTTAAGCTTTCCAAATTATGGCTAATAAAAAGTAAAAAATAGTTGATATGAAAAAAATTGAGAAAGAATGTGGAACACATTGTTTTATTAAAAAACTTGTATACGAAATACAGCCTCTATTCAGGTGAATGTGAAGTGCTATTCTTTGACCCAGGGCCTCAAACCGGAACTGATCTAGAACTGAAAATAACATTTTTAAACAAAAACCAGAGCTGTAAATAAATATGGCGTATCGTTTCAGAACATGTCGATTTAGGAACCCAAGTTTTTATTTTTTGTCGACTAACTCTTTTAATATAAATCCTACATGACATAAACTTTTTGTATTAGTCAAAAAAAGCTTAAAGAACAATTATTACAAATTATTATTGTCGTTTATTGTAACAATATTCGCTTGTGTTGCTACAAGTGCGATGATTTTTCTGACGCATTCGGTAAGATGCGCCAAGTGCAAATGAAACGTATATTTTGAACCATATCTTTATTAATAACTATTTTTATTCTTATCCATTTTTTAAAAACGTCAAAATATTAATGAAGATTTCATCAATATCTGGATTTGAAATGCCCGCGGTCTATTTTCCATTAAAAACAGACCCCCTACGGACGACACGGTTGCTTCGCCGTGACGGATCGGTTAAAAACACGGTTATTTCATTGTTTAACAACACAATTTAAACAAAACCGATATTTCTTTATATAAGTGCAACGGGCGAATAATGATTGAAGCCCTGATTTAATTATTTTGATCTATAGAGATACTACGTGGAATATTACAACCTGTTTGAATGAATTTTAAAACTCACTGAAAATGCCTCTCAATTTTAATAAAGTCCATAGTGTGATAATTAAATTCTTAGATATAACGACGATTGCTATTCAACTGTATTGTAATCCTTTCTGCTATTTAATATTTAATATATCAATAGGCAACCCCTTCCTGTAGCTAATTTCTCAATTGTTTGTTTAATTAATTATACATCTAACTTTTAGCTGAAGAAGTTAATGGAAATAATTTTTGACTCATATATTTCTTTATTTGTTCGTACAGTTAATTTTTGCCTGCACTAGATGTTACGACACATGCCCGTTTTTTTTATTTGAACTTTCTGGGATGTATCCTCCTTTCCGAATTTAATACTAGTCTCTGTGTTTACTGATGCTATTGTGAATTTATTCGCGCGCTCTCTAAGACACATTCCAATCTGTTTTTGTGCGGATTCACCCGCTCGGCGTGGGATTGGAGCGTACTACAGAGCGCCTCGTTACGTACGTCGACGGCATAGTTGGTTTTATGTTACCCACTTGGAACTATACCTAGATACACGAGGCTGGGTACATGTGCATGAGGCTCTATGGTGTTGCTTTGAATGAATTTAAGTACTAGCGTTGCAATGAAATATGCAAAAAGATATTATTATTCAGAATTCTGATCTATCTAAAAATCTATAACCGTTATACAATTTTATTTAAATTATCTTGCTCTTTGTAATCGATAATATATTAGCAATTTGCTTCTAAATAAATATACGTTGGAATAAAATACTCTAACCCAATTAGACCCCGTAAATATTTAAACGCGAATCGATTAGCCCCCACTCCAAAATGGTAAACGTCACAGACGACGAACGACAATAAAAGCAAGTTTTATAAAAAGAATAGGGCATATAGAAAATGGTAACCTGTGCTATTATTACGTTACCTGTAACGTTTATATTGTGCTTTTCCGCGCCACATATATTTCCCTATTTTTTTGCCGCGTAATCTTCTACTCAGATTAAAGTGCAAAGGATAAAGGGAAAGCGTAGGTGTTTGTGTGTGTGACGAAATTCTGTTTTTCTTTTGGTCTATGTAATTTATTCTCCCTTTTGTTTGCTTTATGTGTAGTTTTCAAAGTCTCTCCCCGACTGGATTTCATTTCTGCGTCTAGAAATAACAAGTTTGCGTCTCGAAGGCATTTCTGATAAAAATCGACATTACTCAAGGCGTGAAAGCAGATTGATCTATAACCCGGGTCATAATAGCAATCTAGCATAGATATACGCATATGTATTACTAGGTTTGATCAAAAATAAACAGAATTTTTGTTTTTATAATCAACAAATATTCAATGCCGAATTGGCCCAAATATAGTATTGGAATAAAAAGGGTTTTCAGAATTAATGTCGCGATTTCAAAAACTGTCATATTCGGTCGTCATCCTGGAAAGAAGTTATTTATGGTGACATATTGGATGTCAGGAAATGTCAACCTTGCTTATAAAAAATATTCTGGAAACATTGATTTGGAAAATGAGCCTGGAAAAGGATGACGTAATCAAATGAATGAAGTGGCTTTGAAAATTGAAATCGAAGCAAAGTCAGCGATGCCCATCGGCGAATTATCTAATAAGATAAGCATATTCTGGTCTACTACTCAAAGATGTCTAAAAAATATAGAAAAAAATCAAAGACAAGATATTTTGGTCCCGCCGACCGCAACATGACGGAACGTCTCAAAATATGCAGATTATTGCAAAAGAGCAATACTGCCTGTTTATTCAAGATTTAATTACTAGAGATGAGAAATGATTTCTAAGCTCAAACTTTACAAAGACAAAACAATGGTTAATTCCTAGACAAAATGTAATTCTAACACCAAGAGCCGGACTTCATCTGAAAAATGATGTTTTTTGTATGATGGCATGCAAAAGGAATGATTGATTATGAATCGTTGAAATATGGTCCAATGACAATGGCAGAGTTGTATTGTGATCAACTGGATTATGTCAAAAGAAGTTAAATCTAGAGAAAAATCCTAAAAATAATCCTGCAACACGACAACGCCCATCTTCGTGTGGCTGAGTTAACATGACAAAAAATTAGTAACCTCGGTTGAGACACTTTATTGCATCCACCATATTTACCAGATATGCCTCTCTTGGATATCCATCTGTTCCTGTAGTGAAAGATTTTAAAAAAACAAAAAAACCTAAAACAGTATCTATATATGTAATAGGACAGTTATTTCTAGGACATTAATTTGATTATTACGATTAAAAACTACACGAACAGATATTTAAACATCATAAAAACTGTCATTGTAGAAATGGTCAGACGTGGTGGACTAAGGAAATTGAGTACTAAAGAGTATTAGTTACATCTAGCTATATCCAATGGCAGCTTGTATGTAAAACGTTCGGGGGTGCTGCGGAATATTTATAATTAAAAAAATATATTCCGCTCATATTTTATTCAAAATATATGAAATGTAAGGCGAAGTAAAAATACTAAATCACATTAATAATAATATAGAAAGTGACACTGAGTTGTAGCGCGACACGGCGCTCAGCGGTGAGACCCCCTCCCCGCACTCCGCTACCAACCCGCATCCGTTCAATACCCGACGCTGGTAGCGCTGACAAGTAGACAGCGCTCTTGCACTTACACCCACCAGATTTATAAATATACATTATATTATAAAAATATCTTATTTAAAATCCTCAAATTATCATATTTTCACATATAATATAATTTGTAGTACCGTTCATTTTATTGGATATGCTTTATATTTAAATTGATGATGATCTCATCAGAAATTTGATTCCAGGCTTATAGGATCCACTTACACAGATTAGTGACAAATGTTTTTTTTTCATTTGCTGCAAGGGCATGATCAGTTAATATCAAACATTTTGAGTACTGATTTTTTAAGTTATCTTGTGCAACATCAAAAACTAGTATTTGCGAATTTATTCAACTGTTATGAATGCGTAATGTACCAGCAAACTTATATTTAACAGCAAGATTTGAGCACTATCAAAAATTCCGGTTCTCGTTTTGGGCCATCTACTATTAAATAAAGCATTCCTTTTGATTTTTTATTACTTATAATCATAAATAAAATTAATTTATCTCCTCTCTCTTCAACTGTTTAATTTGTACGCATAATGTGACTCAGATATAAGAAAAATCCTCTATTTAGGTGTCGATTTTTGGCATTAAGCTCCTTAATAATATGACTTTCAATGATACGCTCGAAAAAAGCGTCCAACACAACATGATAATTTTATGTTATCAAACCTTCTTTGTGACTTCGATTTAACAAAATTGCTTTGCAAATGAATGAAGACATAACGACCGTCGTTGAAAACTTTAAGTATTATGTATACCTAGGACATGCGATGGGGAAAGATAAACATAACAGAGCTAACAAGAAGAATTTGTCTAGGATGTGCTGCTTTGAGAACTTGTCACGTGTTCAGGGACAATATACCCATCAAACCCCAGGTTTATAAACATCGACCGACTGAACTTAAGGCGAACAACGTCCGAAGTAGCCCATACCATAAGACAAATTAAAGTAACCGAACAAGAGCTGTGATCTTGCAATGTAACTGGGCATACGGCCAGACGAGACAATGGTTGCCGCTGGGTATCGCCAAGTAGGATTATTGCCAAGAAAATGATTTCGACTTAATAGAGATGTAAAACAGATGTAAAGAATTAAACTAGTCGATTTTGCATAAAGTATTGATCCATCCTTTTATTGTTATTTCAACCGATGTTGTTTTTCTTGATTTAATCTGTGTAAACTTTTTTGTTTGCCTAGGTCACACGTGTACCTAGCACATAGCTACGCATGTCCGCACAGTGTATGCGATGCTGGGGGGGTAGGTGGGTAAAAACGTAACCCATTTGCGAATAAGATAAGAGGTCTTCGCCTACAAGGCCCCCAGGGTATTTCTCATGGAATATAGATAGACCGGAAAACGATTTCCATATGTCATTCCTGACCGTCGTACCCACGGAGCGTAATATTTATAGACACTTGTTTAACAAGCTGGTGCTCGGCGACAAAACAAATATACGGATCGCCGGCACATATTGAATAAATGGCTCCAGTTTCTCTATATTGGACGAAATGACGGATGGACCATGAATAAATTAGTTTTATCTGAATATATTTATATAAATTGTGTCAAACGTCAACGTCATCGTTTATTTAATTAATTTTATAAGAACATATAATAATATTGGCTTTGTAATCCATAAAATTATTGAACGGGCTTAGCTTTCATAAATCACGAGTGTTTCTCGAAAGAAGACTAACTAGAATTTCCAAAGTTAAATTACTGCAAAGTTCAATAAAACTAAAAATCGACTTGTTATAAGACTTTCAAGATTTTATCATTATGCATTTCTTGCGATTTTGTTTGTAATGCTAGGCAAATGCAAGAAAATTATTTGGCTTGATCTATGACGTATGCAGATCAAAGTTTTTAAAAAGATCTCGCTTCTCGAAGTATCGAACAATTGCAATTTAGTTAACACGTTGCGGTTGCTACTTTTTTAAATCTCTGTTAGTATTCTTTCAGTTTTAAAAATTCATTTTTTTATTAAACCCATAATAAAAATTCAACAGCTATGAAGAGAAACATTTGCGGTATTTTTTGCCTTTTTTCATTTCATAAAGAATTAAAATTAAATGAAGCTACCCAGACAATCTGTAATATTCAGAGGCATCTCGTGACTTAAAAAACAGATGGGGGATGATTAGGTTTGAGTAGAAATATAGACCAGCAGGGCATATACAGGTCTGCCCTAAAGAGAGCTTTACACAGCAAATGAAAAGCAACCGTCTATATACGGTAATACGGAACTTTTTTACTACCACCACTGACTTAAAAACAACAAAACGCGTTCACGTCGGACAAGCAGCTAAACTGAGGCTAGTAACTACGTGTCCAGGGTCAGGTAGAAATCTGCCCCGAAGAGACTTACGCAGCAAACAAAAATCGACCTTCTGTATACGGTAATACGGAACTTTTCTCTTTACCTCCACTACCTAGCCAAACAACAACATTCTTTGGTGTCAAAGGTAGTGCCCCAGTTGTCTTTAAGAACGAGTCGCCTCTTGTTTATCGAGAAATCTTGAATCCTCAAAACAGTTTGTGCGTAAAAGGATTAACTAAAATCAGGGAACTTCATAAAATCGATGATGACACTTTAAGCTCATTAGTGGAGATTGATCAGCGTCAAACAATCAAGAAATTGTCACAAGGATAATTCATGAGGCACATAATATTTTAGCAACGATCTTAAAACAACGAATAACCTTTTTTTTAAATTCACTGTCTAGGAATAAAATTGATCCCAATTCAAATAAAATGTGGGACCTATAAAACAATCTGAGAAGAAAAAAACAATTTCTATTATCAGGAATTGTGTCTACCCCTGGGCCATCATTGACTAAAAAAGGTACTCTTTTATATTAGGTCGGATGTTTTGTGAATAAATCACTGAGTTACTCAAATATTATCAGATCGTTGAAACAAAGATGTATTGTACCTAATTATTGAGAGAAAACTAGATTTAGAGATATATTTTATTAAAAAAAATTGACAGAATTTAACGAATCATAGATAACAACAGAATAATATTTTACGGTTTCAGATTGAATAATTTTTTTGTCGCAATAAAAAATGTGCTATTTTTTGCTTTACTTCATATATTTATCTGAATTGGAATCAACTTGTCTAGGATATTTTTGACCTGTGCATTTCTCTCTAGAAATGTCCGTATTTTTCATCTTACATCGCATCTACTACAGTTAAGCCAGTCACGATTTTGATTTGTCATTTCCTTTCCTTTGCATCCCTCTACAATACCAAGCCCGACAAACCTATTATTTCTTTTTCCGAGTTGCTCAAAGCGGCAAAACATATTTATAAAACACGTTGTCGTGAAACATTTATGTATTCTAGTTATATTTGTCTTCACGATTAATTAATTGGAAAACGTTTGTTATGAACATAAAGACAAATTATTATATTTTTAGTGTTTTTATGTCGATTATATTGATATCTACTCACCGAACAATGTTCAAAATCATTGATAGTTTTGAGATCGTATTTTTATTTAAATTCTACCAAGTGACCCAAATATAGAAAAAAACCCTCCACTCTCTCCGGATCCGAAATGCTATCTGATCTGAATAGATGATACCATATATCGATTATCATCAGCTTAGTGTTTCGCATATGTATTGATCTAAAAAGCTAGTATCTTACATTTGTTTGTGGTTTTCATTGTGGGTCAATTATAGAATAGTTTGATGTATAAATACTTTATGTATACAATGAAGAAGCAAAAAAATATTGACTTAGATCCCTAACAACATTAAAATATCTTACACTGTATTTTATTTCATGAAATCAATTTCATCACGATTGGAAAAATAAGTTAATTATTTTTTGGAAATTCTTTGTACTTTGTACGTCATAATTTGGTTGATATTTTGGATTTTTTAACTACGCGTAAATGACAACGCGCATTCGGCGATGTCTCGCCACGGAATGAGTACACGCCGCCGACTACCGACCGCTAAGTTTGCGCGGCGCGTGTCACAAGTACGTTTCACTCGCACTGGGCAAATTGCACCGGATGCGAGCGACAAAACATCACCGACTAAAGCGATCTCCAGCAGAGAAATGTTCGTCCAACCCTGATGTGAGGACTGTGACGATCGTCTTCCAAGTTATCTAGGCTCTTCAAACACGGATCAGGTCTCCAGCCATGAGCCCGGGAGCCGAGCTGCTAATGCGCGGGTTGTAACACTAATAATCAGACGAGGCTATGGCCAATTCGTATTTAATTTACGGTCTGATCAAATGCTACGGGCACCTCCTTTAGCACAAACGTCACATTGGCCTGGATATGGGCCCTGGCTCCTCATAGCTCCGTAGAATCTACTAATCCATGATTGTTCCATACACCATCGCCATCACGTCCAATACCGACATGCAACGACACTCGACTCGACAATAATTATTTATAATAAATATTCATTAGACTTATTCAAGTAAAACCAAAACTTGGTTTCTAATAGACCCAACCTATCGGCACGGTTGGGAACAAAAAATACTATTCATGGCTACTTGGTAATATACATGTATTTATAATTGTGATAATAATTAAAAATATTTACAGCATCGAGATAGGGATCACGTTATAGAAACCCGCCTTATAGAGGCATAGGCATCGTCTTTTTGTCCCAAAAAAGGTCATTGGCCTTTATTGTGTGGTATTATATTTACGAATTATCGAGTCGAGTGTTGTCGTGTGCCGGTATCAGACGTGGTGGCGATGGCGGTTGGGCACAATCATGGTTTCATAAATTCTATGGAGCCATGATAAGCCAGGCCGCTATCCAGGCCATTTCAGTGACGTGTTTGCTGCAGAAGATGCCCGTAACACCCGATCAGACCGTAAATTAAATACGAATTGGCCCTAGCCTCGTTCTGATTATTATTGTTACAATCCGCGCGTGACATCTCGGCTCCCGGACTTTGGTTGGCGACCTGACCCGTATTCAAAGAGCTAAGATAACCTGGAGAACGTCCGTCACAGTCATGACATCATGGCTAGACGGAGGTGTCCTCCAGGTGGCAAAGACCCACCTCAGGGTTATAAGGCCACGTTAATAAATAAAATAAATTATGTAATTAGACGTTTAATCTCAGAGAAAGCACTGTACCACCGAACCCGCTGCTCTATAGCAAAGAACGTAGTAGGAGGGTTGACTGATGTTGAATTTTTTTTAGTACACCTTGTTATTTCATTACCGTGTAAAATAGAGTTAATTGTACTATCATAAATTTATGTAAAATAGTAATATAAGGACCCAAATGTAATGTCGTATTTGTTTAATGAAACTAAAACTCATATTTCTAATCATTATTTGATCTTTAGCCATCTATAAGGTAAATCAAAAACGCAGTTTCTCTTAAAAGTTTAGAATCGAATAAGTCTGAAAGTGGATTTAAAAAAAAATCGATGTCTACTTTTTGGTTAATTTTTTAAATCAATGTTGTCTGATTTAAATTTTTTAAACCATCTTTGATATTTCATAATATTTAATGAGTCTCCATAAATATCACAAATATTTTTTTGTTGTCTCCGTTGCGTTTTTTTGGCGCGAAACTGAAACACCATGAAACTGCGCACATGTTCTTCCAAAGAACACGTCTCGGTCATTATTAACACTATCGTGGCCGCATTAAATTAACAAAAACTTATGCTATTGAAAGTATTTCTTCAAATAGATGTAGCATTAGTTGCAGTTGTAAAAATTCATTCACCGTATTCATCGTTCAGATGTGTATGCTAGATATCACCGGCCACACACGGTCGGCGCGATCATGATGCATATGTGACATCATGCGGCCGGCAATGGTCGAACCAGTGATGATGCAACATATACATCACCGGCTACGAAAGTGTTAAAGGGACAGGTAAAAAAAAAATTCTACTTAAAACGAAGATTGGAGACTTCTCACGATACACAAAATATACAAACACGTTTTTCTTAATCAAAGGACTTAAGAAAACTATTAACTTAATAAATATTAACCTATTTATATTATCGTTTTAATCTATGATTATTTTTTTAATTACAAGCGTTATTGGTCTATAATTTTAACACACGTCCAAGTTCAAGTCTGCGCTAACAATACACGGCTCTTCAATGATTTAAGTATAGTAGATCCGACATGTTCAGTACGGCACAGCTCGCGCCATACAACAACAATACCTTCCAACAATGATAGATGGCGCCAGTTCCTAATAATTTATGACCCGACCCGTATGGACCATCATTCGCAATAGAACCGCCATAACTTTGCTGGGCCTAGCTTAGAACGAATTGACACGGGAGATAAGCTATAAAATTGATTAGAGAATAGGATGAATTTACTATACACGATATATCACGTGGAAAAAATATTTATACATTTTTTTTGATCGATTCCACCGCGACCCGTATTCACCTGAACAATCTGAGCATATCTTTTTTTTCTCTTGTTATTCTTCGAGATTGTTCTAGGGGCATTGCTCGGGGGAGATGGAAACAAGGAAACTGTACCATTAACGTTGAACTAAGACAAAAGTTGCCAGTGGATATGTCGGCAACTATATGGCCCTCTTGTTGATAACCATATTACACACGGACATAATGACGGTAAACATGTATTAGCTGACCCCTCTATCTCTTCCCTTATTTATCCATGGAAAATTCAGGCTAATTCCATTATTTTCACATAAATTAGACGTGTACTTTCATTCAATTGCGGGCATTTTTCTTTGGAACAAATTATAATTTATAACTATTTAAGTCTAAAAACTGGGTCAAGATCTGTTCATGGCAGATATCCGCCTTTTTATATTTATGTTTTAAGCGGCGCCCCCTGTGAATTAGTCTGAATATGCTGAAAGAGTTCATCGTTAAATATTTCAATGGGGTAATTTGGAATTGATGTCGTCCGATCAATAATACTGTATGGCGAGACCTTGACATGCTACTATTTCAGGAAGATTATGAACACATTAGACGGCCATAATATAATTTCAGACCTGTTTTGTATTTCAACAACGGCAATTTGAATTTTCGATGCGATAATTTGATAATAATGTTAATATCTGAGTACGTCAAAGATCGGGGATGCATTTTCTCCATTTCTTAACTTTTAATCCAACAAAAAGCTCTCGCATTTCTTTGTAACTTCGGCGTTCAAACTTTCAGCTAGCTTCTCGGTTCAAAAAATCTTGCAAATGTATAGATATACACAAGCGAGTGCAAAATAATAATAATAAATTACATTAGTTAACGTTTTAGCGTTGGAAAACAGCAATCGGTATCAGAAGCCAGGCATAGAGATTAAGTAGCGCGGGACACTAATTCAATTATTTACGGCTTTTATCGCCAGGACGCTTTGATTGTCGGAGAATTTATCTTTTGGCTGTGAGCTTTCTGCTTTCAAGCTCGCACGGCAGAATTATTTCTCTTTTTTCTCGGCTCTGATTTTTTTCTCATTCCGTATAAATTATTTGTGTCAATCGGTCAGGCGAAGTGTCTGCAAAATTTACGAGCATGCTCAGCACTTGCTGTCATTTCTGGAATAGAGTGTTCTAGATGGTAGTGGGTTGCGGAAATTACTCCGACTTCATCACGTGTGTCATAACGAAGACACGCCCTCAACGGATCCAATAACATGACAGCGAGATCAGGCATTGCAGTTGAGAGTTATGACGAATTTTTGCTTAAGAGCTTTTAAGAAATAATATTTAATAGCTACTAGATATAATATGGAACGGTTTTAAATAACGTTCTGAGAAAATTATGAGCTTTCCGTGCTTAAAACGAATCCTTTGTTCTTATGCATTCGTTCGCATCGTATTTTCTAGTCGACATTTGTGGCATTTTATTATTGTTTTTAAAGTTTATCCCATTTTCAACACCATAAACGGAATGATATACATTTATTTAGATAATAAAATATTTTAAGGGTGGATGCAACCGGACATGGATTCGAGAGACATCTGCAACATTATTGATGACCAAATACATCAGCGTAATCGGCTGAGCCGACCCGGGGATTACGGTCTGAACTTTTCGACTATTCAATTATTGAAGAGTACACGTTAATATATTCATATTAGATTCCCCGAGGTTGTTGCCTTTATTCATGGCTACTTGCCTTAAATTAATCTTTAAACCCTAGGGTATTTCTATATTAGTTCTGGAAGGCAATGATGGGGGCCTCGCCTTTCTTTGTCTTGATCGCTAGTTCCTGTCGATCGAGTCTCACATCTTAATAAATCTCAAGTTCTGAGTTAAGGCTCTTGCTGTAATATGCAGTGTGCTTTAATAAGTCGTAGTATAGCAAATATTTTGAGAATCGAGATCCTTCCAGAAGTATTTTCTTGGGCTAATGTCTAATAAACCCAAATATGATGAATTAATCTGCACAATCAAACCAATTTTCTAGCTTTTCTCTGAGATTACACATATTTATCTGTAGCTTTGGCTTCAAATTTATATTAATCATTTTTTAAAAGAGGATAAATTGACATAATCCTTCATAAATTATGTGTATATTAAAACTAATTAATACTATTAAGCCATGGCGCGAAATCCTAAGATGAAATTTTACCATCTCTTTAATTTGACTTCCACGTCTCTCTCTGCTCCGTTCCTTAATGGAATAGTCTTTTTTTTTACGAAAAACATATTTTGAGGATATCAATCTAGACACCGTTAAATTAAATATTTTGGACACATCTTTCGTGGATCAAAGTATCGCCTTCTGCAGATCATCATGGAGAGAAAAATATAAAGTTAAAGAATTAGAAAGTAAAAAGTGGTCTTTGATATTTGCAACTAAAGCTCTAGAATTATTCCAGCTTGCCAAAAATCGTCATATGAATGGAAAAACACAAGAACAAGTAATGTCTAAAAACTCGTTTTAGTTACTATGCGAAACTAATATAATATAATAATAAATCGTCACTAGCTTTCTGGATGTACAGTTGTCCAGTTGACCATAAGGTCTTTGCATTACTCTTATCTTAATTTACATTAATCTTTACATTAATTTTTACATTAATCTACATTAATCTTCATTAAAGATTAAACAATAAAACAAGACAGATCCAGACTCTAGCTCTCAAACATCTACAGTCAGAATTTATTATGTTATAACAATCATGTCCATTATGCGAGTAAATTTAAAAATGCTAAATTTAGCTCTAATTTATTTATAAAACTCATGGGTTCTTAATGTTGTCATGAATTAATTTTACGATTCTTATTTAAAAATCTTTCAGCACATTAGTGCTGTGTGCAGTAAATAATCGGTTGTCACGCCGGCGTGACAATATCAGTTTAAGAGCTAAGAAGTATGCCTAATGAAAAACTAATAGAAGGGTAGAAGCTTTAACATTATATTAAATAAATTAATTGTAAACGATTATAGTCAATCTTCCTATAGCACGGAGAAAGGGATCACGCTATAGAAACCCGCTCTAGAATATCATACTATAGAAGACTAAGGGCATATCACATTTGGGTTAAGTTTTTTAAATTGTAATTTGTAAAAGAGATCAATACAAATAAAAAAAAATATATTTACATATTTTATATGACCTAATATTTAAGTTGGTTTACGTCTAGAGTATGGCGAACTAGAAGGAAGCACTATAGGAGGGAGTGCCCCACACGCCGCTCTATAGCAGCCAGCTTTGCATACCTCTTACTACAATATCCTTCCTCGGCAATAATATCGTTTTTGTAAGATATTCCGATGTTCGGTCATTGTTTTGACTCTTTGATATTAGAGATGTATAGTAAAATTGTGCAAATATCGTCGATTCCCTGTATTTCTTAGAAACACACTTATCATAAACACGGTGTTTGACTATGCTTAGCATATTTATTGTTGTTAAACATCGAATCGTTAAATTTACATATTACACACTAAAGGCTGTTCTGAGTGCGGTGAGCAAGTTAATTTAGTGGTTGCGTATACATTGTTCCTAAAAATAGTCTCAGATACTTAGTATCAACCGTCTATTATTTCAGCTAGTTGGCTTTTGTTAATGGAACATCAAATGAAATTATTCGTTGCGAACGGTGCAAAGTTAACGAAGCGACAGTCAACTATTGCTTTTACGGCAATTGTAAACAGCATCTTTATCACTGACAGTTTCGCGAAAATTAGCTTTTAATCAAGCTAATCTAGCCGTCAATTATCCTCTGTTGATGTTTACACGGTTATGGCGCCGAGAGTCCTCGAGAGAGGTACAAGTGGACCATATAAAGTCGTAGAATTTCCGCTCGTTCAATTTACCAGAATATACTGAGTTTGACCTGGTCTTCGTAGATTATTTTTATAGAGGTTTCGTCACTCCCTCAAATATATTGTTTCCCGTCGAATAGTTTCGGAGATACGATTTTTGGGCGGGCTATCTCGCCGGAGTTGCCAAAGTTAGCTCGCGAATGGCTCAACTTTTGCACGGAATGTTGATATACGGCGCAAGTTGAAGCCGTTGCTCCTAAGCCAGCTTGTGGTCCACAAGATATCACTGGAGTGTGGTCACCGCACATTTTATAGGCCTCGGGTGTGATCACGAGCAATCACGTGTTACTGCGGAACGCAAGATTACTGCGCAAAAGTCAATTTAGTGATATCCATTAAATACCACATAATCCACTTAAACGTAGGTAAAAAATCAACAATAATGACTCTATACCAAAACTCAAGGAATATTTTTTAAATTAAGACTTTTTTCTGACCAAGTTTTCTATTTACTGGAGATTTTGGGAAAAACGCAGGAGTTCAACATTAACACGCACCACCTGTTCATAGATTTAATCCGCATATGACAGAGTTTATTGGCCTAAGCTAAACGAGACAATGAGGAGTCTCAATATATTCCTTACCATTCTTAATAAATTGGTGCAGCTTCATGCCTATGCGGATGATATAAACATTGTGGCCAGATCTTGGGCGGCTTTCAAGGATGCATGCCAGCATATAATGAGAACGGCAATTGGCATAGATTTAAGGATCAATGGGACCAAGACAAAATACATGCACATATGCCAAGGAAGAATCCTTAAATCCGAGAGTCGAAGAGTACAGCTTCAAAGCGGTCCAGGTGCCGTTCATATATCTTGGCTCCCTTATAACACATAACATCAAGGATGTGGACAGTCAGTCGCCGAAAAGGCTTATGCTCGACAAGCTTTCCTGTCCCCGGAGGAAAGGAAAACCAAGGCTAAGGTGGTTGGACTGTGTACAGAGGAACACTGCATCATTGAAACTTGCCGAAGGATGGAGCGACGTGACGGCAGACCGGATGAAATGGAGAAGGTTGTTAGATGAAGACAGGGCTTTTCAAAAAGGGTTGTTGTACTTATGATGATAGGCCAAATAAATATAGAAGATCTACCCTTCTTAGCATATAAATATAAAGGAAAGTCTAATATCTTGATGCTTATTGCTCTGAAAAATGAAGATAGATAAAGCAAAATTATCAAGACGACCACGGGATTCTTTATACTGTACTTATTAAATCATGGAAGATACCCTGCGTTCTCGGTCATAAGGTAAAAGATACAAAAGACACAAGAATGTTCCATTTTTGTGTTCCTTATTCTGTCAATTTCCTATAGAATAATTTCTCATATTTTTTTTATTTCTAGCAATGGAACCGTTCTAAGATGAGCACTTCTTGTTTATGTAGACAACTCGTAATTATTTTCTAACATCCCCTTAACTGATGTTCTTGGATTTCACCCAATTAACAATCTCTTGTAGATCGTTCTTCTTTAGATGCCTTGTCTGTTATTAGCCATAGATGAACTACTTGTTCTAATTTTTTTTTTACTTACAATAGTCGATTTGTGGTGAGTTAGAACAATTCTAGAACTCCTAATCGACAGCTTATTTTTTTCCAAACACCATTTACTCTCCACTTTTCCCTCCATAGATGATTTTTACAGTATTCAAATGCACCCGCCCTTTCATAAAGTCATGAAATCTTCAACATTCTTCGGTATATTAGGCTACACTAAGTTTTTAAGCTGGTTTTTCTTTAATAATTGCCATTATTGGCTTTAGTTTCTTTTCTAAGGAAGAACAAAAAATAAAGGAACTCACAAGAAGATCTTAGAGAGAGATTTTGTCGCCAAACAATTTTATCCAACCCGCATATTTATAAATCTCTTAACAATTCATTTCCAGATAATATTTTCTAGCTCAGGAATAGTTCATGACCTGATCCACATTTGCGTTTCCTAATATTTTTATTATTCAACTGTTAACTAAGATTATTGCACTGTTCGCTGTTTACGGACAGATGAAGTAGCCCTTTTTATGCACCTAATTTTCTCTGCAACGATTATTTACATAATATTTTTAGGATAAAAATGTTGCGAGCATCCTGAAAAATTAAAAAATGATAAATCATAAAAACAAAAATAGTACTCGGGGTACCCAGAATCAAAGTCGTATTTTATTAATGCAACTCAATCTCAAGTTTTCATCCATTTATTAAAGTATTGTAATTTCCGTTCTTATCTTTTGTATCCTACCACACAGCTTTCAGGGTTGGAATTGCATTTTGTTCATGGTTTTACCACTATTTTTTATGACATGTTAAGATAGAGAACCCATTTCTCATGATCAGTAATTAAATCTCGAAGAAACGGGAGATATTGCTCTTTTACTGACTATAATATGCACTTATTAAAATTTATTCCGTCTTGTTGCGGTCCAACAAATCGTGCGACTCAAACACCTTATCTTTGAATTTTTCCCATATTTTTTGGACAAGGATACGTCGATCTTATTAAATAATTCGCTGACAGTCATCCTTGGTAATATTTAGCATGAATAGCACAAATATTTCTCAAGGCTTCAGGCTAATTTTTTCTGTATACTGTTATGAAAAAAATGTTAACGTCGTTATACGTCTTTCCAGGATGACGAACGAAAGATGACTATTTATCAAATTTCGCGACATTAATTATGGATACCACTAATTTTTCCGTGGAAATGTAGCAATAAAGCATTGTTCAATCTATTATATAATATCATGAAACGATAGTTTAAAATATCCTCCATTATTAAATAACATGGTAAAGAGGATCGTGCTGTACATTTTTTGTCGACGATGAGTTATGAATCCCCAGCCTTTTTAGTCGGAAAACCTTGAGAGTTTTCATATTTCATAAAAGATATGGCGATAAGTCAATACTGGTTACATACATATTTATGTTTTGGATTAATTTATTATAAATTAATAATAATAATATTAAATAAAAATGTATTTGTCTGATCATTTTATTGCCAAACTTCGAATCCATTCATCTCTAGCGCGTGTCGAAACCATAAATAGTTCCGATAGCTCCAGATTCCGACTTTACTCTCAGAACCGGACACGCACCACATCCTGGTTATACTCTCTTCCTGTATACCCAAATCAAACATGGTTCAATTGACTAGATTTTCTACTGACATACGCTTTGTACGTATCCGCACCGAAAAATTGAGGAAAATCTTATGTACAAATGTGAAATACGATTTTACTCAAATTAAATATTTAATTCATAATTGCGGCGTGTGTTTGACCCTTTTATATTTAGCAATTTCACAGATACATAGAGGGTTTAATCTCCCTCTCTTTTAAGAGCAAATACGAGCCAAAAATTATTTTCTAGAAAAAAATCGCAAAAAATAAAACAATGGCGCGATATGTATGTACGTACGATTCCATTGATGATTCGCAAATATTTTAAATGGTATCGGACCGCATTTGCAAAATTCGTCAGACAAAGGGCACTGAAGCCCGGGGGTTATAAAGTCCAGGCTTATCCCCCATATTCGCGCGTAAATATTATTATATTTATTTAGGACTTTCAGAACTTAATTATGTGAGAGAGAGAATTTCCCGGGTCGTCTGAAAATAAGCTTTGGTTTGTATTTTTATAAAAATAATAAATTTCGTTTTAAATTTTGAACGCTTTAGACGGGGTCGTACGTATATTGTGGACTGTCCACCGCCGAGATCCTTTCATGTGGTTCTACGTAATTGCGATCTCCACCGCAAGTCTTTAGCCATGGAGCCGACCACGGTATTCACATAAATTTTCAGCGGTTTTAAATACACTATTTTATTTTATGCTTTGTAATAAAACATGCATGATAAAAATAGAATTTGTTTGTTTTTTTTTTTGAGCTTTCGAACATAAATATGGCTTAACAATATTTAAATTGTTAAGCAAATATGTATATTCGCAATATTAGAGATGTTCATTTGTTCCGGTTTTTTATTTTTGATTCGATTCGACGATGTACCGGATGTCACACTCCGCCACTAAAAACGTACGGAACATAAAAGATATCTGGTTTGTATTCCGGAGGGAATGGCCAGTGTTTAAATATGAAAACTGCGAGACTTTCGCGGGGAGACTTAAGCCTTTTACTACCGAGTCGTGAGGACCGGCCAAAGACGAGGCCCTCGGTCCAGGTGGTCCTTTGGTCCTCTACCTTTTTGCATGCTGCCAAAATGTAACGTGCATTTAGCGCACAAATATTTAATCCGACTTAGTTGGCAGCCACTCGAGCCAATGCGCCACGTGGCTCGGCTATGTTTTATTCATGGTCGCCTCCCCTTTGATTGCTAGCAATATCTTCTGCTAGGGATAGCTATCCCCATTCCTATGTACATTGTTCCAAGTAGCTTGCGATCAATTTGCCACGAGCTAGGGATATATTTTCAGGCATTTTCAGTCATATGTTCATATAAAAATAACGCATATATATATTTATTTTAATTATTTTAAGAATTACTTAAAATAAATATTTATGATTGTTTTAAAAATCTGTATATCTAAGATTTTTATTACTCAATTATTTCTTTGTCATAATTTCTAATCGCCGCAAAGTGAGGTCATTTATTATATTTTATTCTCTATTTTTTTGGCGAAAAACGTTATTTTAAGTTGTGCTTCGTTTGGATGAGAGATCTTATCTAAATAAATAGTAGATGTAAAAACTAAGTAATATGAAATCGAACCAAAGTCTAATGAACATAGTGAACCTGACACAGAAATGATTTTAACTAACTTGAGAACAGAGGTGTTCTCTTCTTTTATTTTTTTGTAGGAAGTAAAACAGTTTTTGGTAGAGGAATTATTTAAAAGAATTTGGAGTAAATGGAATAATAGTCAGAGAGGGAGGAATTGGATTGGTTTATATTTATGAATTTGTGAAGGTTATCGTAAGAGTGGCATATTTTTTATAAGGTCTTTAACCGTTCAGACGCCACGGCGTGCAGGCACGCAAAATCGTCTTACCACCAGCGCCACGGTAAACGCTACTACGATTTTATTTATGAATAAATATAATATTTTTTAATGAAAATTGTGATTGTTAGAATGTCGATATGTTTAGCCGTTTCATTTTATTTGAAGTTTATACGGCGTACAGTAAAAATCCAAATAATTGGCTTGGCGACTAAAGGGTTAAGAGGTAGGATTTTAAGATCTGTTTTGCGAATAAACCAAGGTCCATTGTTTGTAGTGTTATATTTATTTTTCTTTGAATTTTATTTATATGAGTAGGATGCGTCGTGCCCCTAATTTGTGAAGCGTATAGAATTTGAGGACGGATGATGGCAGTATAAATGTTTTTTTTTAATTTTAGCGAAAGAACAATGTTTTTAACTATAAGAGGACAAAGGAGGGTGTATTGATTATTAAATAATATAATCTATGTGAGGTCTTCAGGAGAGTATTTTATCGAAATTGACCCGAGGTGCTTTGCATCAGAATTCCACGGAATAAGGGTATTTTTAATCTTAGTATTTAGTGTATTTGATATTCGTTTAAGGGAAAAAAATATTGCCTGTGTCTTTGAGGGATTGATTTGAATTACCCATATGTCACACCAATTTTGAAGTTTGTTTAAATATTTTTTTAAACAAACTTCATATTTTTTTTATATTTTAGATTCGGAATATCAATCGGGATAAATTTTAATTTAGAAAGTATATATATTCATTATTCTAGACCTTTCTTTATAAAATTTAAGACAAAAAAAATATTTTCTTTATAAGTATATTTTATAATATATGTTGAGATTGTTGAAATAATTTATATTTTATATTTAAAAACGATGTTTTGATATATCTAAAATAGTATCCATTATGCTGCAGCTTTACTACGTCTTTCATTGCCCTCGATCTTTTACTAAAGTTGCCCCATATTCCGCCTAGACCCCATGATGTTGCGTTTAGTTATATACAGTTCAGTCACCTCGGTCTTATTTTTTCTTTTCCCGGGAACAGAAAGACATATAGGACTCTAAGCTTTTTCCGTAGTTAGATCCTTAAAACGTGACCGATGCCTGGTCACCTCGCTGCAAGCTGTAACTGGCATGTCTTTGTACAATCAGTACAGATGTTTGCTGTGTCAGACATGCCATTTACTACTTTGAGTATAGCTGCAAATATATATGATAGCAGAATTCCTTTCAAGATACCTAGTTGTCGCTCGTTTTTATTTATTAGATCGTGCCATTAATATCGAACTGGTAACAACCTTGCAGCTCTTGACATTGTCTTTCTGTTTTTGGAAAAATGGCCATTCGAATATATTACTTTCACATATAAATATAAAAATAAGAAGGGTGTTATATAACTTCTCGATTCAGCTCCTAAATTTTTATCACGTGTCATTCTTGCCGGATCGAGGTTCGAATTATCACGATGAAAAATAGCCAAAACCCCAATACCCTTTTTATCCATTTTCCGATGCGTTTTAAAATATTCTTACACTATGGATTAGGATGTTATAATATAATGATTAGATTTAATATTAAAATTCAGGATGTATTCATCAAAATTTTAAGATATCAAAATTGACGTGTAACTATAAGAACTTGACCATATATATATAAAAATTTGTGGAAGTGCAATGTCTTGTTTTGTCCGCTGTAGACCTAAAATAAAATTTGATTAAAGTAAAATAATAAACCTACGAAAACTGTAGAAGAAGATCCTGTTAAATATATTCTTATGTTATATATGATCTTCCTCTATAGAGTAGGTAGATATTTAATACCCCTTTTGTCTTAATCATTATCATAGGTGCAACAGCCCTATTATAGAGATCTCATTCAACACCCTTCTCCATTTTATCTGGTTTGCCGCCACGTCGCTCCATCTTCCAATAAGTTTCATTGATACAGCGTCCCCCTGAACATAGTTCAACTACCTCAGCCTTGGTCTTCCTTTCCTCCGGGGATAGGAAAGCTAATTGACCATAAGCCTTTTCATCGGCTGATTCTTCCACATTCTTGATACGTGAGCCGGAGTATGGCCGTCTAATTCGTCCCAGAATTCTCCTCTCCAATATATCCAGTAGTCGCTTATCTTATTTTGTCAAAGCCCAACATTCAGATCCATATGTTAGTTAGGACGGGCTTGATAAGGGTCAAATAGAGCTTTACTTTATACTTCTTTGAGAGGAATCTCGTACTTAGATGCTTTTGAAGTCCAAAGTAGCAACGGTTTGCCAGCATGGTTCTTCTTTGTACTTTTAAATTGGTTTCATTTTTATTTCTAATAAGTGAGCCGAGATATGTGATATTCTACAGAGCCTCGAAGCTGTACTCTTTGACTCTCAAGGGGACAAGGATACCTCTTACTTTTTTAAGAGTACCTTTTTTTATTAAATTATGACTCTGAAGTGATTTTAGACTTAATCGACATTCATATAATCATCTCGAAGCGAATGCCAATGACTTAAAAGGTTGATAGTTTGAAGTTGAAACACATGGTGATGATGATGAATGTGGCAAAGATTTTAAATCTAATCAGGCTTTTATGAATTATTTCTAAATCATCCTAACAAATACAGAAGTGGTACCAGTTTCAGTCAATGATGAGCCAGCGGTAGACACAGATAACTGATTAGATGAAAGTCAATGGTTTTTTCTCTTCAGATTAATGCAAAGGATCCACTTCTCATCCTTAGTTACAATCCTTCTAAGAAACTGATCAGTTTGATATATAAACAGTGAAAATAAATAAATAGTTATTCGTAAGGATCTGACTTCATTAAACTATTTGTAGTATCATCATCGATTTTAAGCAGTCCCCATGATTTTGGTTTGTCTTTTTTACTAATTATCATAAGTTTTTAACCTTTTTAACCATTAATAGCGATGTCAAGGATTCAAAATGGTTTTATAAATATCGCAGATGGTGTGGATTTCAATCCTTTATCAAATAAAAATAGCATAAAAATCACAAATGTCAATCGTCAATCTCTGGACGTTCCATCTAGTTTTACTATAGGCAAAATATAATTTATATATATATTCTTAATTAATTAATTATGAATTGCATTATACGACTTTTGTTTATGACGTTTGTTTTAATCGTTTAATTATATATTAGGCCTAAACTAAAGTTTTCCTAATTTTGAACAATAGGGGGTTGGGACGATCGTACTCTAAACTAAAATATATATAAACTCTCTGGTATTAATATTACCGGTAATGCCATAATATTTCAAATGCAGTACGTGCAGTTACGTTATTATATTTTCCAGAAATAATACGTTTAGTTTCCCAAGTGATTTATCTTAAAATTTGCTACCGAAACATTTTGAGCATACCGTCGGAATATTGATATCTACTCAAAACTATTCGTGTACATTTCAAAACGGCCACGTGTATACTGTCTCACGGTTCTTCCCGGTCTCTCCTTCCTATATTTTCTCCCCCTTTTTTTTTGCTTTTGCCTTCCAAGATGTAATAGGAGTGTACGTGAAACAAATCGGGGCGCGAGTGGTACATATTGGTTTCGAGTAGATATTTTATCGTTACATAACATTGTTTTGCGTGGTGTAGCTCCCAGCTTTACAATGTTCATAGAACTGGGTTACACTGGCTATATTTTATTTATTCACACATTTGGACTATTTCAGTATTACGACATCGGTACGTGATCGAATAAACTATTGATTATTTTTAGACCAGTCTGCAGATGTTATCCATTATGATTATAATCGATTTGGTTCAAATTAATCACTGTAATCATAATAAAAATTAAAAAAAAATATTTTTTAATGTTATTGATGTTAATCCGACACGATAGCGCAGGTGGCGATACATGCCGATCTCAAAGTCTTAAAAATTGGGTTAACGCGTAAACCCGATAAATATATTTCCGCAATAAAAATGAAATCGCAATGAAATAGGAAGGCCCCCTCCCTTCGACTACGTGTCGAAAATAAAACAATATTTTTTAAGATACACGAGTACAACCCTTGACCATCACGGTATCGGCACGTGTGCGCATCTCGCGATGATAACCCTTTATTTCGTATGCTACGTAGCTTCGTGATCGGAATGGCAGCCGAAACACTTTCCATCTATATATAATAAATATATGTACATAAAATTTATATGTATCGAATACATTTTCAATCTATTATAATGTCCCCGAAGGGATGCTTTCGACATAATAATTACGGCCATTTTATTTCGGACTGAAAACATTCGGTCCAAGATATGGCGAAACTATTTCATTGTCAGAAACGATAAAAAACGACATCAAATGATACATAAATATATATTTTTGATGGTATTGTATTCGAGAGTCTCGGATATATTTAATGCGTTGATAACTCTTGCCGACGTGTTTAATAAGTGACGAGATGTCTGGGGAGTATTGTGGATGGGTCAAACTTTCAGAGGCCAATTCGTTCAACTTTTAAAGGGTCAAATGTACGATGTATGGTCGTACATACTCGTGAACCAGATTTGGACTTTCTCGATTGAGCAATAGTCTAAAGGATTATATAAAATGTGTTTTTAAATAATTCTATCACAATTGCACAATACGATAGAGAATTTATTATAGCTGTTCCTTGTTCTTAACACGATTATTCAAAACCGCCATAGCCTAATACTTTATCTCGCTTTTCCCTGTAAAAAAGATCTCATAACAAGTCTAATTAACTTAATCACTCTAGAAGCCGTAACCTAAACGTCCTTATATTAATAAAAATAATGATAATGATTTCATATGACTTTAATTTTGCCATTCTTCACGTGCTAATTACAGCTAGCTTCATCAAAAAACGCACTACTTCAGACCAAACTAAGTTTTTGAGTGAAATAAACTAGAAAAACAATCCCAGCATTTGCTTATAAGTAGTGACGGCTCGTAGGTAAAATATTTAGGGGTCCTTAATTATGTTTCGCTTAGATTTTATGTAAAATGTAAAAAAAAGGTAAGGTAAAAATTATAAATAATATTAACCATTTGAGTGCTGACCGTTTTTCTATATACTATTCAAATTTGCTAAACAAAAAACGGTTTTTTAAATATTTAATATCTTTTATAATTTTTAACATATTTTAAAAAAAAATTCACACACAAATACATTTTTAACGTATTATTTAAAACAAATAAACATTTATAGGATATGTTTTACACTTTGGAACTAACCATACATTTTTCTTACAAAAAAAAACTAAATTTGAATAGAGATTTTTTATAATTGTTTCAGTCTAAAAAAAATATAATCACCATTTATTGCATCACACATCTATTTACTTATCATATAAAGAAAAGAAAAAAACTTGCATCAGAGGTAAATTTTTTATTCAACAAATTATGTTTATTCAACAAAATTTCAGCTTTATCAGCATTACATTTTGCATTTTTATAACAAAAATAACTAAGCAATAGTTAAAACTTTAACCCCCCTTTTATGATACTTTTTATTTAGAAGATATTGCTAGAATATTGCTAGAAAACATGGATTTATTGTATGTTAACTCGTTAGTGTCATGTAAATCAATGTTTTACGAATGAAAAAAATCTTGAGGCAGGATGGTATATTTTTTATTTATATACCATATCCATTTACTTTCCAAATTCCTTTAAATTTAATTAGAAAAAAACTAATACACTATTAGTAAAATAAAAGTATTGTTATGGATAGGTAATAGATTAACATTTGAGATCTTCAAGTTCTAGATTTTCACAAAAATATTAAGCCATTGTATTTCTTCTTTTTTTCCTCTAACCCAGTGGTTCTTAATCTGGGTTCGATCAAACCCCAGGTGTCGGTGAGTCAGTCTCCCAGGTTCGGCGGAGGTCAAAACAGTTTGTGTACCTATGTATAAATATATACCTATGTTTTGAATTTGAAAAAAACATATTTTATTTTTCCAACTAAGGGTTCAGTGAACGCGCATATGAAACTGGTGGGGTTCAGTATCTCCAACAAGGTTAAGAACCCACTGCTCTAACCTCTCCAGATCTGTATAGCCATCTATAAATATATTACTTAACTACACTTTCAATCGATCTTAACAATATAATGTGTATCAACACAAATGCATATAATTATTTGAATGATTAGTAGCGATGTTTTCTATCGGTTTAAATTGTATAGAATGGGGAACTGAATGGACCATAAACGCTCGACATTATCTCAAAATCCCTACATAAAGCAATTTATATTTGCTGTATACATTTTAATTGCCGGTTGTACAACAGAACGGATCCAGTGTCGGGACACAAATTTTGCGATTGGAAATCTGTACTATGCGAATTTAATCACACCGTTAATTTAATTGGTCGAATCAAAATTAGTGCTTATAAATAATTCTGTTTTTATTGGGGGTCGTTTGCATGATATCGTCGGGATTATATTGTTGCTAAATACCCCCCCGTTCGTGCAATTAGAATCAAATTAATAGCAATAAAATATTCAGCGATACAAACAGATTTAAATAAAAAAATATGATTATATAATATAAAGGAAAAGTGCGCCCTCCCTATTTTTCAAAAAAATATGGACTGTATATATTTTTGGAACAGTGAGGTCGAAGCAAGAAAATAATAAAAATTATCATTTTTTTACATATAAACATTAATTAACCTAGCTGTGCCGATGGGATCTATTTGAGACCCCAAGTTTTTCTCGATTTACTCTTTTAATATAAATCCTATGTCCCAAACTTTTTGTATTTGTCTAAAAAAGTCTAAAGAATACTTATAAATAATAACTGTCCGCAATTGCGAAAAAAAAATAAAACAAGAATATTATTTTCCATTGGTGCGATGTTTTTAATCGCTCCATACCGGATGCGAACGAATAAAAGCATCGCCCATATGAAGGGCGAGTGAAGCCCCATGCGACGAGCCGAAAGCGTGCCTCAGTCGCATGGGGTCTTATTTATTAGTCAAAAAATCTAAAATATCGACCATATTATGAAGCATATCGTCAATAACTGCTTTAATTCTTAGAAAAATGTATTTTTAAAAGATATGTCAAGGTATTGTCGAAAAATTTATCAATTCTTGACTTGAAATGTTTGGGGTCTATTTTCATACATTCTTCTTCTTTGGTCGGCACCCTCGTGTCTGATGATCATTCTTGTTCGGAAGATTCTTGATTTTGTCTCTCCAGGGTTCTCTGCATTCTGCATCCCCAATCGCAGCTACTATAGTGGAGTCTGTGGAGATCTTCTTTTGGTCGCTCCAGCGGGTGAGCGCCCTGCCCCTTCCCCTGCGTCTGCTTCTCCAGGCTATCGTTCTTTTACTGGCGAGATGCCTAAAGTATCGAAGAATTCTTTTGAGACATATGATCGAAAGTCGATCTTCTTTGTAGTTTGTGGGTTTAGCGGTCCATGGTATTCTCAGCAGACGTTTTTCAATTTTCTTTATCCTATTTTCCTTTATGGTCCAGGTTTCTACGCCGTAAATGAAAATTGAGAATACCAGACTCTGCACTAAACATTTTTTTTGTCTTTTTGGATATCCCCTTGTTTTTTTATACCAAATAGACCCCATTGACCAGAACCATTAGTTTTAAGCCGCCGTGACGGATCGGTTAACAAAACTATCATTATAAAAAAACATATATTTTTCACAAAATTAAATGACAATAATTAAACGTTAACTGTGTCGTTTATTTTTCGAATCGAGTAGAAATATAGACCAGTGGGGCATATACAAGTCTGCCCCAAACAGAGATTTTCGCAGCAAACGAAAAGCGACCTTCTGTATACGGTAATACGGAACATTTCTCAGTATCTCCAATAAATTACAAACAAAAACATTCGCGAATACAAGAATGCACACATTGCATATTTCAGCTAATTATTATGTTTTTATTAGTAAAAATATGTGTTTGCCCCGGTTATCCCCAACGAATAGCCGCCCCTGTATGTATGCTTGCATTTAGAATTTAGTGAGAATCTCTAACCGGGTGGATGTTGATTAATGATTAAATAAAATGAAGGGGCGTGCTTGCAAAACCAATATATTATTTATGCACAGTAATGGATATCGAACCATTGCAAAAGAGTAAAGCATAATATATTTTATATCAAACGTATTATATTTCTTTTGATATTATCTTAAAACATATCTGATATTATTATTAAATATATTTTTGAACATAAATATACAGATCCATACAAATTGCTATGATCGCAAGAGTGACGTATATTAATATTAGTTTATATATAGATATATTATATAAGAAAAAATAATAATGAAATATATTATGACATGAAAGATTTGCGCGAAATCCTTTCAGACTTAATACGTGGGACGTGAACTTGATACGCTAGGGCAATAATATTTTTTTTGCACAAAAAAGTGGATAAATGCGGCTTAAATTGACAGCATACTTTGTTTTATTATTTTTACCATTTTTTTATAACCATCTGCTTCATATGGAAATCAATTTTAAATTACATGTCGTATAGCAGCTATAATAATAATCAATAAAATGTAATTAAAAACTTATATCATCTCGTTCAATCATAGGTTTAATCAAAATTTATTAACACAAGTATTTCTTAATATATATTATATATATAAACTTTGATCAACTTTTTGGAATGAGTGAATTTTCTCCATACGTTTGATTAATTTATTAAATTTCATAATTTGATGTAGTGCTTTTTTGGAATCCAGCATCCAATCAATGCTAGCGCATGTTGTGGAGTTTTAATCATTCAAAGCATTTCCGGTATAATTGTTCGAGCACCCCTAAAATTGTTAACTGTAATTATGCTGTGGCGTTGGCTTTAATGTGGTCTGCCATCACAAAGTGATTCCCCGATCAATCCCTGCTACAACCGTGGGACATTTAAATCAATGTTTAATTTGTAAAACTCGACGGACATCCACCCCGTACCGCAACACGCAGATCAACCGCCCTCGCGAAATCAACTGTCAACCCGCTAATTAGATATCCGAAGAGATAATTGAAAACACAACGAGACGCCGACATTTCGGCCCTTCGAACGCCTTTGTTTTTGGTTAGCGTTAATTATGGCGCGTCATCATTGAAAGGCGGCACCGAGTTGACCCAGAGGTCCTTATATTATTACAGAGGTCTTTTTCATCGTACAAAAGCAGTTGGTACTCTGGTCGGGAGCCGAGGTGAGACCTCATTAGCGGGATTGTGCGGTTCAACAGTGCGCAGAGAAATGAAAAAGAAAATGGCGGATAGCTCCCTTTCACAGCGTCCGCGTTTACCATCTGGCTGCAATGTTTCGATCGAATATTTTCCGTCGGTTTGGTAACGCTCCCAATATATTGAAAAGCACAATATCGAGAGTGATACACATACGATACACTCTTGATTAACTGGGATTGATTAAATAATTGTGAAAGTACGTACGGATAATCTGAAGTATTTATTAGATGGACCCAAATGTAATGTCGCATTTTCGGAAAGCATAGTTTCAGATTAGTTTTCTTTAGTTCTTTGACTGAGAAAGACGTGTTTGAATATTTTATGTGCCGTGAGAGGTCTCCAATCTTCGTTTTACATTTCTTTTTTACGATGGAGAACATGTGTAGCTGTATGTTGTTTCAGTTTCACGCAAAAAAAAACGCAACGGAGGAACAAAAAATATTTGCGATGTTTATGGAGACGCATTAAACATCAGGAAATGTCAATGATGGTTCAACAAAATTAAATCAGTTAATATTGATTTGAAAAATGAGCCTGAAGTGGACGATTCCGTGAAGTGGATGAAGCAGCCTTGAAAGAAGAGGTTGAAAAAAATCCGAAGTTTCGACGTCGGATTTTCGGATCAACGAAAGTAGAGGTTGAGAAGAAACCGTTATCGAGCCAAGCCGGTACTTCATGGTCGTCAACCTAAAGATATCTGAAAAATTAGGAAAGATTAAAAAAGAAGGCAAACAAACACATGAGGCGCGGTATCTGTGATTTACTGAAGGAGAAAGAAGAGTCGATACATTATGTTTGACAGATTTATTGCATCCAGCTTATTCTCCAGACCTGGCTCCATCCGATTAAAGCATTATTTAAGGGTTTTTTTTTAAATCAAAGGCTGAAATAAAATCGGCCCTTTCAGAATTTTTTAATTCTAAACCTGCAGAGTTTTATAAGAAAGGCATTTTAGATTTACCTAATAGATGGCCAACGGTCATAGAAAATATTTTGTATAATTAAGTTCTACTAAATGATTAAAAATATGATTTTTTGTTTCATTAAAAAAATACGACATTACATTTGGGTCCTTCTAATATTTTGTTTTAAAATACAATTTGTCATTCATTCATTTTTATGGCAGACTTTTATTTTAACGCTAATTAATATTAAATAAGAAAATCGTCACTATTACGAGCTATTATTAAGGGTACCAAGAATTATTGTCGCATTTTCGAAACGCGATTTTAATAGTCATCCTGGAAAATAGTTTTAATGTAAAAAAATATCCATTTTCGTGAATTTAGCGATGATGAAAAAAGTGTCAGATCCAAATTTGCGGTTGAAAATGAACCTGGAAGAGGACTTTTATTCAAAGAAGTCTAAAAAATGTAAGAAAAATTTCCGGAGAAATTATCCGAACGTAACAAGATGGAATGTCTCAACATATGCAGATTATTACAAGAAAAAAAAGTACACCGACCGTTTCTTCGAGATTTAATTATTAAAGATGAGAAATTGGTTCTGGGCTCGAATATTGCGAAGAAAAAATGTCAGCAAGAGTCAAATCAGAACAAAGCTGCATTTAAAAATCTGTGTAATTTAAAAATCTAAAAGAAATAATTCATTTTGAACTTTTGAAATGTGGCAAATCTTGTGAAAACCCATTAAATAATCGTGTAACACGACAACGCACGTCTTCACGTGGTTGAAATAAATTAACGACCTCGGTCGGCACACTTTATTGCATCCACCATGTTCATCAGATCTGGTACCTGGGAATAATAAATGAGATTAAATAAGAAAAAAAATGGGTTTTTGATTTAATAAATAGATTGAAGGAAGTCAAACATAGTAATGTATTTTTTTTGTATGAATGCATTTTAATAATCAGTTATGAGATTAAGTTTCATTGTTAAAATACGACATCAATTTTGGGTTCCTCTTATATATCATCACATCGCACATATTCTGAATATTTTACTTGTTTTGCGCTTATTAGAATAAAAATAATCTGGTAATATTTTCCTCCACGAACGAACGAGTGTTGTCTAACTTTATTTTGTATCTACATTAAGTTATCCCTTGTATTTCATTTACTTATATATTTTCAATGGTATTGAGAGAGTTAGTATAGTGATGTCGGTTCATTAGGTAAATAATCATTTGATTAATAGCTTTAATTATTGAAATAACATTAGGTGGTAAAAATTTTGCAAGCATAAAGTCGTTAAGTGTTTTTAATATACGTTTTATTGGATAGTAGTTACTTCTTTAAAAAATCTTACTTAACACAGGAAGACATATTATTTATATTCATTTAATTTAGGGGTTTCTAACCGAAATCATTTGATGGGCCACACATATATTTAAAAAAATAATAGAGAAAATTAATAATTTTCATTGGTCAACGTGTTTCGATACAAACTGTATGGTACAACCAAATGATTTGCAGCGAAATGTGGTACCAAATGCTTAAAGTTATAATGCAAATTGTCGTTTTCGTGTATTTTATTCTCTTAGAATATGGATTTTATCTTAATGCTTGATTAAGTCTATAAACTCCATTTGTATATTTAAAGGCGCAAATTTGACTTTCATATCTAATGGTGCTAAGAAAATTGTGAAATTTTCCCAATTCTTTTGCATATATGAAAATCTATCATAAAATGTATATTTTAAAAATCCTAATTTTCGCTATTAAGTTCATTTAATAGTTTAAAATGAATGGCATTCTTCATAAAAATCTGTTTTACATAAAATTTGATTACAAAAGCTTTTATATTATGATAATATTCATTTAATTGCATTGTTAAATCTATTAAAAGACATAAATCTTAAAGCTTTTCTTTTATAAAATTTAGATAAACTATTGGCATTTCCAATAATAAAATTTCTTTCCTTAATCTTTTAAAATCCTAATAAGCAGACAGTACGAATCTCCCTTAGAATTTCGGTATAAAAAATATATATAATAATTAGAAATAGAAAACTGACGAATTTTAAATTATTTATTTTTATTGGAATAAACCGCTGGAACACCATTTGATATAATATGCGAAATATTTAATAATGATCGAGGTTAAAACCTCGAAAGGGCATAGCTACTTTTAATGATCCTCGTTTTTTTTGCTTTTTCAATCATTAAAAGTTTAATTTTATGAGTTCAATAAGCGTTCACGAACAGTTTTGGTAATAACTCTTCGGAAAGCTTCGATGATTGATTCCACTTATTTAAAGTATTTTTTTTATATATTAATTGAATATACGCACGAATATTCCGCAACCCGTATAATCCGCACACGAATAATAGGGAATGTACTGTGTTTATAAACGGTATTTCAATGATATGTATGCATTATATGAAGTCCTTCACACTTTAATCCCGACCTCGGCGTCGCGTTGCCCTTTGGACCGCATTCGTCTTAAGATGGGGGGGTATCTTCCACCCCCGGCGGCGTATCTCAAATGAAGGTTTCGTCGTATTTCACCATGTACCGCGTATACCCTTTATCTTCCGCCCTGTGTTTGCCAGTTGCAGATCGTTAATCTCCGATAAGGAGCATTTAAGGAGCTGCCTCCGGCTGATCATGTACACAGAATTTGTCTTCGGGCCAAAACGAATCAGATTATGTCTCGGAGTTTTACTCAGTATATACACACACTTTTTTGTTATCGTGTAAACAAAATGTATGCAAAATATTTTCTGATATGCATAAATAATCCTATTTCTTATACAATATTGATTAAATTATAATTTGTCTTATAGCCAATTTTTTTATAAGCTTTTTAAGCACTTATACCTTAACGCTTAATTTTTTTGTTGTCATTATTTAGAATAAACTTTGATTTTATTCATATTTTATGAAATATGAAAAATATAACTAAAATAGTATCCTTTCGTTATTTACGAATAATAATTAAATAATTAATGTAGGGAATTCATAAAGAATCCGATTCTTAGCCTTAGTTGAAAGGACTGATACGATATCTACGAAGGAAACGGATGTATTCGTTGAACTAAGACTAATCCAAGATGAGACGAAGGAGGGATAGTTGACATGTTGTAAGCTTGCACACGTTGGAGGCTGCTTATAAAGAAGATACGAAATTGGCGCAAACCACTAGCTTAATATGTAGCTGAAAATAATGAAAATTAAAGATAAATCATTAAAATATTTATCCGAGCTATTAAGACGATTTCTATCTCAGAGTAAAAAATAAAGGTAAGATGAGCATTCAGCTTTAAGAAATCACACCAAGTCAATAAAACATAACTTATGACATACTTGCTAAAGATGTGATTGTATTTAAATCGTCAGATCTGCTTGGAGCTATTCTAGCCAGAACAAAGAGGAAGATTCTGCATATTCACTTGCATAAAGGCGAACAATAGCTAGCATAGATTATAGATAACGAAGTAAGCTTAATTAAAGTACTAAGGATACATTATGTAGTGTATTTTTATTTTCATGAATTTTGTTCAACCCTTTAAATACTAGGAGAAATTTACATAATTATATCCAATACTCAGTTACATTTGCAAGTGCAAATAAAATAGCGAATCTATAACTTATGAGTTTTAGATGCTTAAATAAATACATTTCTATCAAAAGAACCTTAGACGAGTTTCCAGTACATGTCGCTAGCGTGTTCCATCAGTTTGCATCTGTCACAGCGGCGTGACTATAGCAGTTAAAGAGTGAAAGGCTGAGTGGATTTCTGAAATTTATTGCATTTTTATTTATAAAATACTTTTTATTGTTCATTCACAAAGTTGCTGTAAACAATCTAACATATAGTTTATTTGAACTAGAGCATGGGTCGGTAACCTTTTTTACTAGGCATATTTCAGAAATGCTGTAATTCGGCGGGCACTGTGGGATTAAGAAAAAGTGGGGGATTATATTCAACCCTTTCAACTTTGTCCTCTTTTAATAAAATATATGACTTATTCT